>PVJD01003007.1:0-178536 GCA_004026545.1 Mormoops blainvillei | reverse complement strand
CCTGCTCCATGATAAATGCAAAACCCACTCATTCCAGCATTTGATTGCTGGTGTTGGTATTTTTTACCTTTTCCTTTGTTTTCGTATGTACCCTAGTGATACGCTAGATAAGACACGTCAGGCATTGCTAATTAGATAGAAGTTTAAATTAGAAGTTCTTGTTTTATGAATTTTTAAAAATATAGTTACTTTCAATTATATTCTTTTCCCTATATTATTGAATACCTTTCAGGTTGTCACTCAAGTTTTCTGTCTTGCTCTAACCTTCAGACCCCCTCATCCTTTAACACACACTCTACAGATAGCACAGGCACAGCACACATACAAACACCCACAAACACACTCATACACCATGCAAAGCACATGATCATACATACCTGCTTTCTTTTCATAGCAGCAGTCACCGGCAACTGAGAAGAAACGAGAGGGCACGAAAATGGCACATTGTACTCCTGGAGATGTAGCCTTCTGAAGTCAAATATTAACAACATAAGTTAGAAAGACTTGGACAAGATGGAGATGGACTAGGAGAATATACCATGCACCTCCTTCCAGAACCAGACTGGAAATAAAATTGAAGAGGAGAACAATCACCCAAGTTAAACTGAAGGCTACCTGAAAAAGACACTTTTAACTAAAGGTGGCAAAATAAATGACCCCTAGACTGGAAGGAAGGGTAGGGACACCTTGAAGGGGCCAGCCCCTTACACGGAGGTGGTGGGTTAAGTTGGCGGCATGGCTGTGGAAGCATCCCTGGAGAGGCAGAAGCCAGACCCACAGACCAGGCTCCCGAGTACAGAGAGCCAGTGCTGAGATCAGACCACCATGTAGCATTCAGCAGTGAAGGGCTGTGGGGGCTCTCCTGCTGGGGAGAGATGAAAACTGCTGGGGACAAAGCTCCACTCTTTTATTTACTGAAAGTGGCAAAGTACAGCTTTTGTGTTTGTGGCTACTCACCTTGGGCCACAGCGAAGAGGGGGAAGAGTAGACTAGAGTCACACAAGGGAAGTCCCTAATGGGAGACACTGGGGAGAGACTCGGGAGAGTGGCTGTGGGATTCACAGGACCCACGTATACCTGGATTCCACGGCAGTCATCTTTCTTGAGAAGAGCAAACCCCTCCATGGGCAAAAGCATCTACTTTGCTCTTTGGGGTGCCGCTCCCCCCACCCTCTGAAATTCCCTTTCCACACCCTCTGAAATCCTGTTTGCTCTCCCCTGCACATTTTTTTGTTCTTTTTTCAGTTTTGCACTGTCTTGGTGTTTTGTTTTATTTGGGTTTCCTTTTCTTTTCCCCCATCCTGCATCTTAGCCCTTGTTGAGGAGACAGAAACTTAAAGAGGTTTGGGTTGTCAGAGACTGGCTGTAGGGCACAGCCAATCATTACACTTCCCTGGGAAACCGGCTGATGCTTCCCCTTCATGGGAGAGCCACAGGAGCCCACTCCCAGGGTCCAGCAGAGCCAAAATCTGGGCTCTGGAAGCCTACCTGGGACCCTACCCTGCAATCCCACACAGACTCAGGCTAGTGGCTCAGGAGAGGGGGAACACACCCACCATCTTCATCAAAGTTTGAAAAGCACTTGCCACAGGGGATCCGAGAATCAGGGCCCCTGCTTCTGCCAGAAGCCCTCTTAGAAACAGCTGGGTCTATGACCAGTCTGAGATTGATAATAGGCCAGTCGGCAGGGACAGGCAGAGGTGGATCCTGTGGTGACTTGGATGTTGGCTGACATACTCCTGGACCCAGCGCTGATAAAAGCTAGCTTTGAAGAGCAGCTTGGCCCACCCTGGGAGCAGCCACGCTTGGAGGAATTAGCCACAAGCTGTCGATTGCTTGTAACTTCAAAAAGACTACTGAGGGCCAGACATGGGTAACAACTGACACTGGCTTACACCAGACTGAAACATCAGAGTGACATCCAAAGGGAGAAACAGGCAGGCAAGATCTGAACTCTGGTGAGATGAATCCACTTGTTTCTTTTTTCATTATTTTTTACTATTTTTTTATAGCCTTTAAAATATTTTCTTATCTACTTTTTCCTTTTTCTTTTGTTTCCAGTGCTCTAATTTTTCTTTCATATCTCCTATTTTACTCGTCTTTCATTACTCCCTCCTCTCCTTTTATTATTTTTGTTACTTTTTCTGTCTTCCTTTTCCTTCTTTCAATTCATTGTAAGTATTAGTTCTCTTTGCCTTTCTCCTGTCATAGTCACTTCTCTTTTCATTGGTCTTGTAATCTTTTTTTCCTTTTCCCCTTTCTCTACTTTTCCATTTCTGTTTATACTTTTATTATTCTTTGCCCTCTTGTCAGTTATATAGCTGTTATGGTAAGAGGGAGGTGTTGCTTGTTTTGGTATCATTTCGCTTTGTTCTGCCAGCACCTATGCAACAGTGCACAACATGTGGTGGGGGTTGAGCTTCTCACTCAGCCAACCAAAGGTGAGTTTCCACCAATGAACAGACCAATAATAATCAGAACTCATATACAACAGGAGAATCCACAAAGGACATTCCTATGGCATCCAGATCAGGAGAGCAAGGAGTCTGTACCACTGGGTCCCATAGGAGACCTACTACATAGGACCACTTCCCAAGACAGGGAGCCAAAGCAGATCAATCTAATACATAGAAACAAACTTAAAGAGGCAACTAAAATGGGGAGACAAAGAAAAAAAAAAGCCAACCAAAAGAAAAGGAGGAATGCCTAGAAAAAGAGCTAAATGAAATGGAGGCAAGCAATTTTTCAGACATTGAGATCAAAGTAATGACTATAAGGATGCTCAAAGAACTTAGTGAGAACTATAAGGAACTTGGGAACTATATCAGTATGAAAAAAGACATAGAAAGCTTGAATAAGAAGCAGTTGGAAATGAAGAATGCAATATCTGAAATGAAGAATACACTAGAAGGAATTAAAATCTGACTAGATGAAGCGGAGGATTGAATCAGTGAGTTGGAATGAAAGGAAGAAAAAGAACACCCAGTCAGAGCAACAAAATGGGAAAAGAAGAAGAACGAAGATAGTTTAAGGGAGTGTTTGGACAACATAAAATATAACAATATTTACATAATAGGGTTACCAGAAGAAGAAGAAAAGGAGCGAGGGATAGAAAACCTGTTTGAGAAAAATAATGACAGGACAGAAAACTTCCCTAACATGCTGAGGGAAAAAGTCATGCAAGTCCAGAAAGCACAGATGGTCCAATCAAGATGAACCCAAAGATGCCCACTCCAAGACACATTACAATCAAAATTTAAAGACAAAGAGAGAATCTTAAAGGCAGCAAGGGAGAAATAGCTAATAACATAAAAGCGAGCCCTGATAAGGCCATCAGCTTATTTCTCAATAGAAGCACTTTAAGCCAGAAGGGAATCGCATGAAATATTCCAAGTACTGAAAAGCAAGGACCTGTAACCAAGACTACTCTATCCATCAAGGCTCTCATTTAAAATGGAAGACAAAATAAAGAACTTCCCAGACAAAACAAGGCTAAAAGAGTACATCATCACCAAGCCAGCATTGCAAGAGATCATAAAGGGACTGCTTTAAGAAGAGAGAGAGAGAGAAAGAGAGAGAGGAACACAGGTACAAAGGTGAAAAATGGCAATGAGTAAATCTTTATCAATGATAAGGTTAAATGTAAATGGACTAAATACACCAATAAAAAGATATAGGGTAGCTGAATGGATAAGAAAACACAACCCACATGTACGCTGTCTATAAGAGACCTACCTCAGAACAAGATATACACAGGCTGAAAGTGAAGGTGGAAAAAATATTCTAGCAAATGGACATTAAAAAAAAAAGCTGGCATAGCAATACTATATCAGACAAAATAGACTTCAAAACAAAAGCCATAACAGGAGACAAAGAAGGTCACTACATAATACTTAAGTCCAACAAGAGGACATAACTCTTGTAAACATCTATGCACACAGTAGAGGAGCACCTACATATAAAAAGAAAATCTTGGAGGACTTAGGAAAGAGATAGACAGCAATATAGTATTGTAGGGGATTTTAACACCCCAATGTCAACAATAAATAGATCTTACAAACAAAAAATTGACAAGGATATTGTGGCATTGAATGACACTCTTGATCAAATGGATTTAATTGATATACACAGAACATTTAACACCAAAGAAGCAAAATATACATTCTTCTCAAATCACGTGGATCATTTTCAAAGAGACCACATAGTAGGACACAGAACAAACCTTAACAAATTCAAGAAAATTGAAATCATATCAAACATCTTCTCTGATAACAATGGCTTGAAACTAGGAACCAATTCCAGAAAAAAACTCAAAAACATTCAAATACATGGAGGCTGAATAACATGTTATTAAATAATGATTGGGTTAACAATGAGATCAAGGAAGAAATAAAAAAAAATCTGGAAACATATGAAAAAGAACACACAACAACATGAAACCTATGGGACATGGCAAATGCAGTCCTGAGAGGGGAAGTTTATAGCAATACAAGCCTACCTAAAGAAGATAGAAAAATCTCAAATAAACAACCTAATTTTACATCTACAAGAACTAGAAGAACAGTGACAAAAGTCCAGAGCAAGCAGAAGGAAGGAAATACTCAAGATCAGAGAAGAATTAAATGACAGAGACTAAAAAAAACAATTCAAAGGGTCAGTGAATCCAGGAACTGTTTCTTTGAAAAGATAAACAAAATAAAAAAAAAAACAACCTTAATTAACCAGACTCATATGAAAAAAAGAGAGAGGACCCAAATAAATAAAATCAGAAATGAAAGAGGTGAAGTAACAACTGATACCACAGAAATACAAAGGATTGTAAAAAATTATTACCAACAAATATATACCAAGAAATTTGACAACCTGGGTGAAATGGATACATTTCTAGAAATATACAATCTTCTAAAACTGAATCAGGAAGGAGCAGAAAACTTAAACAGAATGATAGCTAGCAAAATTGCAGCAGTAATTGAAAAGCTCCCAGCACACAAAAACCTGGACCAGATGGCTTTACAGGTGAATTTTACTAACATTCAAAGAACTCACACCTATCCTTCTCAAACTATTCCAAAAACTTCAATAAGATGGAAAACTCCCAAACTCTTTTTATGGGGCCAGTATTATCCTAATCCCCAAATCAGGTAAAGACACAACAAAGAAAGAAAATTACAGGCCAGTATCTCTGATGAACATAGTTGCTAAAAATCCTCAACAAAATACTAGCAAACTAGATCCAGAAATACATTTAACAGATCATACATCATGATCAAGTGAGATTCATCCCAGGGATGCAAAGATGATACAATATTTGCAAATCAATAAGTGTGATATATCACATAAACAAAATTAAAGACAAAAGTCACATGATCATATCAAAGGATTCAGAAAAAACATTTGATAAAATCCAGCACCCATTTATGATAAAAACCCTCAACAAAGTGAGAATAGAGGGAGCATACCTGGACATAATGAAGGTCATATACAAAAAACCTACTGCCAACATCATACTCAATGGGCAAACACTAAAAATGTTTTCCTTAAAATCAGGAACTAGACAAGGGTGTCTGCTTTCACCACTCTTATTCAACATAGTAGTGGAGGTCCTAGCCACAGTGATCAGACAAGAAGAAGAGATAAAAGACACCCAGATTGGAAAGGAGGAAGTAAAACTGTCATTATTTGTAGATGACATGATAGTATACATAGAAAACTCTATAGGCTCCACCAAAAACCACTCAACCTAATAACTGAATTCAGCAAAGTAGTGGGGTATTTTCTGATATTCAGAAATTGATGGCATTTTTGTACATGAGCAATGAATTATCAGAAAGAGAAACTAAGAAAAAGATCCCATCCAATTTACTATACCAACAATAACAAAAAAAGTACCTAGGAGTACATTTAACCAAGGAGGTAAAAGACCTGTAGTCAGAAAACTATACAACACTGAAGAAAGAAATTGAGGAACATACAAATAAATGGAAACATATGCCATGGATATATGGATTGGAAGAATTAACATCATTAAAATGTCCATACAACCCAAAACAATCTATTTCAACACAATTTCTAATAAAATATCAATGGCATACTTCACAGATCTATAACAAATACTCCAAAAATTTATATGGAACTAAAAATGACCCTGAATACCCTCAGCAATCTTGAGAAAGGAGAACAAAGTTGGAGGGATCACAATACCTGACATCAAACTATACTACAAGGCCACTATACTCAAAATAGTCTGGTACCGACATAAGAACGGACACATCAATGGAACAGAATGGGGGGTCCAGAAATAAACCGATGTCTTTATGGTCAATTAATATTTGACAAAGGGGTCATGAGCACACAGTGGAGTAAAGACAGTCTCTTCAATAGATGGTACTGGGAGAATTGGACTGGTACATGCAGAAAAATAAAACTAGGCCACTTACACCATACACCATACACCAGAATAAACTCAAAACGAATAAAAGGCTTATATAAATATAAGTAGTGATATCATAAAAATCCTAGAGGAAAACCTAGTAAAATTTCAGGCATCTTACATAGCAATATTTTTGCTGATATATCTCCTAGAGCAAAGAAATAAGGGAAAGAGTAAACAAATAGGACTAATCAAATTAAAAAGCTCTGCACAGCTAAAGAAACTGTCGTCAAAATGAAGAGGGAACTGACTGTATGGGAGAACATATTTACCAACGATACATCAGACAAGGGTTTAATCTCCAAAATATATCAAGAACTCATTTAACTCAACTCCAGGAAGACAAACAGTCCAATTAAAGAATGGACAAAGGACCTGAATAGACACTTCTCCGAGGGAGACATACACAGGGCCCATAGACGTATGAAAAGATATTCAACATCATTAGCCATCAGAGAGATGCAAAGTAAAACCACAATGAGATATCACCTCACATCTCTCAGAATGGCTATCATTAATCAATCGACAAAAAACTACTGCTGGTGAGGATGTGGAGAAAAGGGAACCCTTGTGCACTGTTGGTAGGAATGCATACTTGTGCAACCACTGTAGAAAACATTATGGAGTTTTCTCAAAAAATTAAAAATGGAATTGCCTTTTGACCCAGTGATCCCACTGCTGTGAATATGCCCCAAGAATTCTGAAACAGCAATTCAAAAGAATTTATGCACCCTGATTTCATCGCAGCTTTATTTACAATAGCCAAGATTTGGAAACAGCCTAAGTGCCCATCAGTAGATGAGAGGATAAAAAAAACTGTGGTAAATTTTCACAGTGGAATACTATGCAGCAGAAAGAAAGAAGGAACTCGTGCCTTTTGCAAGAGTATGGATGGAACTGGAGACTATTATGCTTAGTGAAATAAGTCAGCCAGTGAAAGACAAATATTGTATGATCTCACTTATGAGGGGAATCTAATGAATGAAATACAGTGGTACCTCTGTACTCATTGTTAATTTGTTCTGGAATTTGTTAGGAGTGCTGAAGCTGAGAAGTGCTGAATGAGACAAGTGACCAAGCATTTTCTCTTGCAGGGCAGCATCGTTACTTATACAACTTCTAGCAAGTGTGATGAGTCCCGAGCCAGTGCTGAGTACTGAAACATTTTTTTCTCATCAAAATGTGATGAGTACAGAGTTTAACGAGCTCTGAAGCTGATAAATACTGAGTTATGACTGTAAACTAATGAGCAAAATAGAACCAGAAGCATGGAATCATGGAATAGACTGACAGCTATAAGATGGGAGCGAGGAGGTGGGGACTCATTGAAAACAAGGGATTAGTCAAAGAGCACACATGAAGGATCTATGGAGATGGACAATGGTGTGGGGAGTGGCTATGGAAGTGTGGGTCGAGTTGGGTGGAGGGGAACAAAGGGTGAAAATGGGGCAACTGTAACAGCATAAACAATACAACACTGAAAAATAACATAAGTGAGGAAAGGACATGGAAAGTCATATTAGCAGTGCTTATGGAGAACTAAAGTTTATCATGTTATCCATCAATTCAGAGTATCAGAGACATAGACCTGAGTTCAATATTCACTCTCTTTTGGCCATACCATGAGTCATATAGTCCAAGAAGCAGTGGTGTTCTGTGGTTAGAGTCACCTGGTCTTGAGCATTATTTGCTCTGTAGCATCTTAGAGATCATTTGGTATCTTCCCTAGAACATCCAGATAAAGACTCCAATCTGTTTCTCTCCTTATAAGGTTTGTTTTTGTTCAAATGTTAAGGTAAACATTAACATACATAATGAAAGGACATTTGTGAAAGCACATCATGAAAAGAAATGAAGAAGAATAGAACCCCATGATAGAATAAATTGGAAAGGATTCAAGTTAAAAATGCACAATATCTCAGACATACAATAGAAAGAAAGGAAAATATATAAATGATGGACTAGGACATAGGTAATTTGAAAACCTGGGGACAAGATCAGGATCTCTGTATTCACCCACCTGTACTTTATAGAGTTATTTCAAGTTTTTCAGTCTTATAAGATTATCTCATATGTCTAAAGTTAAGCTATCTTTTTTCCTTACCTTGAAAGAAAGATTCACCTTTATATTCCCCAGGATTTACTGAATGAGTTTTCACTTTGTTGATGAAAGCTATACATCCAATAATCTCACAGAGTAGCGAGGATCTTTAAACAAAATTAGAATGGGATAATTATATCTATCCAATTTAGAATACCACATGATACTTTGTATATAGTGAAAGTGATTTGGAAAACTTATTAAAAATGAGAATAACATTTTTTTCCCAATCATTTTCCATTTTAAGTTCTTTTATTTGAGTTTTCAGGGCATGTGTGTTAGTGAGTGCTAAGAGAACAAAGAGTACGAGAATGTTGCAATAATAAAAAAACTAAATACATTGTCTAAATACATGTTTTTAATCTCCTGCAAAGATACCAAAAAATATATCATCCTTTCTCTCAAAGAGACACATATGTAGTTATAATTCCAGATAGAAATTCCCTAAACTCTAGTTTAAAAAGGTGGAAATAAACACAGAGATAAAATAGGATTTAATTCTGTCTAGTAGACAGGGTGACAGAAAGGGCTTTGTAGAAGTTAAATTTGAACTGGGCCTTAGGAGATAGTCAGACCTAGGACTTGTATCTAATGATGAACTAGGTAATTTGGACTAAACTTTCTCTTAAGAATAACTTGAAAAGCTGGTCAAAAATCTTTTCAAAATTCCTTAAATATTGCATTGTGTACCCACCACCTGAAGTCTAGTCTTCCATCATGTTATACAGGGTCCAGCACAAATAATGCCTCTGTGTTACAAAAATTTTTTTAAATTATATTTTATTGATTATGCTATTATAGTTATCCTGGTTTTCCCCCTTTTGCCTCCTTCCACCACATACCCCCTACTCCCTCAGGCAATCTCTCCACCATTGTTCATGTCCCTGGGTCATGCATGTAAGCTCTCAGGCTGCTCCACTTCCTATACTGTACTTTATATCCCTGTGGCTATTCTGTAATTACCTATTTGTGCCTCTTCATCCTCTTCACCCATTCTCCCCTTCCTCTTTTCCATCTGGCAACCTTCCAGCAATTAACTTCTTTTCTCTTGCTTTTGGGAGTCTCCCTTTATCTTTAACCTTTGACTTTTTAATATAATGTGCCTTGGAGTGGGCCTCTTTGCATCCGTCATAATTGGGGTCTCTGTGCTTCCTAGACTTGCATGTCTATTTCCTTTACCAATTAGGGAAGTTTTCTTTTGCTGTTTTTTCAGATGGATTTCCAATTTCTTGTTCCTTCTCTTCTCCTTCTGGCACCCTATGAGGCTAATGTTGACCTCATAAAGTTGTCCCAGAGTATGTTTATACTATCCTAATTCTTTTGGATTCTTTTTTCTTCTCATTCTGTGTGGTTGTGTTTTGCTTCCTTATGTTCCAAAACATTGATTTCATTTTTGGCTTCATCCTTTTACTATTGTTTTCCTGTAAATTTTTCTTTATTTCAATTAGTGTATCCTTTGTTTCTGCCTGTTTTTTTTTTAATTTGTTTTATTTTTTAATGCTGCTGAGGTCCTCACAAGATTCCTTGAGAATGCTTATAAACAGTGTTTTAAATTCTGTATCTGGAGATTGCTTATCTCCATTTCGTTTAGTCCTTTTTCTGGAATTTTGATCTGATCTTTCATTTAGGCCATGTTTCTTTGTCTCCTTGTTCTGGCAGCCTCCTCATGTTTGTTTTTATGTATTAGGTAGAGCTGCTTTGACAGTGTGTCTTGGTATAATGACCTAATATAGTAGGTGTCCTGTAGGTCCAGTGGCACAACCTGCCTTATCACCCAAGCTCAGTATTCAAGGTGGGCCATTTGTGTGGGCTGTGTATACCCTTCTCTTGTAGTTGAGTCTTGGTTGCTGTTGGCAGATCAATGGGAGGGATTTACCCAGGCCAGTCAGTTGCAGGTACTGGCTGTGACCACTGACTACCAACCTCCACCCTCCGTGGAGGATCAGCTGTGCAGGGGCAGGGTGGTGGTGCTCCAGTGTAGTCTGTAGCTCTCCAGTGGGTACGTTGCCTCTGGAGTTCAGCTCCAACCTGTGTTCTGCCCGGGGCATTCTGCCTGAGCTGTAAAGCAACCTGATGGCTGCTACTTGCGCTAGGCTTGGAGATTCTGAGGTGAAGCCAAACTGTGACTCTAATCTGGCTGCTGCTAGTGCTTGCGGAAGCTAGCAGTTGCTCGTTTGATAGGATTTAGGAATGAAGACCAGCCATTCTTATGTAAAAGAAGTTTGATGGGCGTGTAAGATGGGTGGGATAGAGCCTCTGTGGATCTCCAAGATGGGTCACATAGTGTTTGCCAGGTTGAGTCTCAGATTTGGCACCAGCGTGCAAGGTCTATGGGGGGAGGGTTCAGCAAAGGGACAATGGCCTCTACTCCCCCCAGTGCCAGACACTTCAGTCTCTGCCTGTATGCCACTCGTGACCTTCAAGCTGCCACCCCAGTGCTGGAGCTCAGAGGGAGTGAGTCTGAGTAGGTGAGTCCATGTGCGGGTTCCCCAAGAGGAACTGCTTAGGGCTCCAGCAGCCTCCTCCACCAATTCAATTCCTGCTGGTTTTCCCGGTCAGAAGTTATGGGGACATATCTTCCCAGCACTGGAACCCTGGACTGCAGAGCCTGGTTTGGTTTCTGGGACTCCACGCTCCCAAAATATCCCTCCTGAATTTTTATCCACATGGGTGTGGGGCCCGCCCATTCCATGTCCATGCCCTTTCTATCAGTCTGGAGGGATGTGTTTTCAATTCCATAGTTGTCAGACTTCCATTCAACTCGATTTCTGATGGTACTGAGTGATGATTGTTCTATATTTTAGTTATAATCTTGATGTGGTTGTGTGAAAAAGGAAGCCATGTCTGCCTATGTTGCCATATTGACTGGAAGCCTACAAAATGTTTTATTATAAAATCATAAACATGTGATTCTGTAAGATAACAATATCATACTCAAGCACACCATATGACATTTTAGGTGAAATGTTCAGATTAAAACTATAAATTATTACACCCATATTATTACCCTACCAACCACACTCAAGCAGGCCTTACTTCTGCCAGACCCTGTATTTTACCTTCTTTACCCTTCACTTTCCCACACCCCTTTTCCCTCTGGTAACCACCATTCTTTTTTTTGCGTCTATGATTTTTCGATTGTGTTTTTGCA
Organism: Mormoops blainvillei; assembly: GCA_004026545.1. NCBI lineage: Eukaryota > Metazoa > Chordata > Mammalia > Chiroptera > Mormoopidae > Mormoops > Mormoops blainvillei. The sequence continues at coordinate 166,854 of PVJD01003007.1, read as the reverse complement.
GCTTGCAGTATTATATCCCACATGAGTGAAAGATGATATGTCATGGAAGTATACACTTAAAAGCTATTATGAACCAATGTCATCCTAATAAATTTAATTTAAAAATTCATTAATAAATAAAATATTTTGAACAAAAATATCCTTAAATAAATCAGAGTGTTAAACAACTACGAAGGCTTATCGGATAGGACTCAGGGGAACATAAAGGTCCAGGTAAGTGGCCATGACATTTGGGCTTCCTTTCCCCTTGGAGTAGTTGTCAGTTCCAGAAGGCATGACTGAGAGAATGAAGGACCGAGCATCGCTTTTGACAGTCCTCAGGTTCTGGGCCAAGGGGCAGGAATACTCTTTATCTTACGGCCAGAAGCTCGGCAGGCTGTACCCTAGGAGTAAAGGTGAAACAGTATGCTGCCTCTCAACGTGTATAAAGATGATCTCAGAGTGTTCACACCCAGTAATTAGTACATGGCAGGTGCAAAGATAAATCCCCTCTGGAGAAAGATAACATCATCCTAGTTCTCAAATATTTTCTATAAACAATTTCGCAAATAAACTATTTAGTCAAAAATAAAAATAATTAGGCATCCAAGAAGACAAAACAGCATAAATCTCAACTATAATATACAACAGGTGAAATACCTAACAGAGTTATTAGCACAGACTTTAAAATAACAATGCTCACTAAGTTAAAGGAGACAGGGATTAAAAAATGTAGCAGAAAATCAAATGAAATTTCTTGAGTATAAAAGTTTAATGACCAAAATTAGGAACTCTATGGATAAATTTAATAATAAATCAGATATAGCTGAAAAGAGGAATTGGTAACTTGAAAAATAGGTCAGAAGAAAATATGTATACTAAAGCTATGAGACCCCACAGCGTAAGGTGAAATAGAAGTATAAGGAAAATACAAAGTATAAGGTGATATAGTGGAAGGTGCTATGTACATTATGTAGAGTCCAAAAAGGAGAAGACAGGAAGAGAATGTAGTAGATGCATTTTTTGAAGAAGTAATGGCCAAGAATTTTCTAAAACTGATAACAGACGTCAAGGCATAGATGCAAGAAACTACATAAGTCTGGGGTTGGGGGAATATTCACAATTGGGCTTGTATAATAAAACTGCTGAAAATAAAAGATAAAGGAAATAATTTTGAAAACAATTAGAGAAAGAGAAAGATTATTTTCAAATAAACAATTCTTCCATGACAGTTGACTTCACAGAAAGAACAGAAGCCATATGAATATTGAATGATGCTTTTATAATATTGAAAGAAAATAATTTCTAATACAGAATTCTATATTTAATTATTCTTCAACAATAAAACTGAAACAGAGACATTTCAAGTATTTTATTTGTTGCAGTAGACTGAATTAGATTTCTCACCTGCAGTCTTATAATGAAGGAAATATTAGAGTGCCTTTTTGACAAAAGGAAAATTGTCCCAGAAGAAAGTGAACAGATGTAGCTGGAAATGAAGAACAAGGAAAATTGTACATTCGTGGGTTAATCTAAATGAATAGTGCCTGCACAAATAATAAAACTGTAACTATTGTATCTTTTATTTTATAATATATAATTATATTATAATTATAATTATATGATTAGTATATAGTTATATCTTATACAATTATACATAACTAATATTTTACAATGGACATATAATTGCTATTATAATTATGTATTTATGTAATGAAAGTACACAAAAACAATGACATTTCACTCTTAAAAAGGATTAATGGAGTCAAAGGTGTTTGCATTGCCTAGACAGTGAGTGAAGTGTCTATCTATTAAATATGATTAAGTTAAAAATACAACAAAATATAATTGGATGAATGCTCCAATAAAATAATCAATAAGATTATGCCAATTTTTTAAAAGTTAAAGTATATGGTGTTTAAAAAAAGATATACCTAATTTATAAGGATTTAGACAGTCATTAAAGATAAGATTGGGAAAAGAACGCCTCAGAACTCATCAGATGAGCAAGGATGGCAGGAATATTTGCAGCGTTATCCAAAGATTAAACTCAGATTGGAGCAAGGGCAAGGGAAGAGCCCTTTGTTGGCAACATTGCCATTAGTGTGTGTGTATGTGTGAATGGAAGAGGACTGAGAACATTAATATATTAAGTAATTTTGTCCCTGATATATTTATGGTTGAGACCAAAAAGGGGAGACACTTCTTATAATGAAATCTGAATTTTAAGAGTCTCAGTCGATAGAACTATAAGAAATTCCACAGGGCCTGTCCAGCCCTGAGGGTTGGTGATATTGATATCTTTTATGACCCGTGTGCTGGGGAAGCACACATATATAGCAACACAGGCCAGCTACTATGTTCTCTTGAAAATAAGCAGAAGGAAATGTTTACTATTGCAGTCAGTGTGACTATTGTAATTCTACTTCACTGAGCCAAAATTCATTTAATTGAGTACAAATAATATCTTAAATAGTAGCCCAGGAGAGTGAGTAATTTATATTCAATTAGGTAGACACACAAAAGTTGTCATGGGCAACAATTAATGGACTTTAGCTTTTCTTTATGTACAGAATAATCTTTAAAGAAACCTTATTGTTCATCTAATTCTCTGCTCACAGTTTGGGCTATTTTACTAACTAATATAAAATGCTTAGTCTATCATATGAAGCAATTTTATGAATGGTTTTTAAACTGTAAGAACTATAATAACATACTCTAGTCCTTCCCTTTTTGCAAATTCCTTTTTAAAATTTTCTCTCCTTGCGCAAACTTTTTAATTTAATCAGTAATGTATGTTCTTCTTATATGGTTAAGTTCATATACATGAAGCATTTTAACTCCTGGAGTGAATAATATTAGTTGATACAGTACATTTACTTAATGAGACAATGATACAGTTAATTATCTGTAAGAAATTCTGAACCAATATACCAAGACCCTCCATTTATAAGGAAAATCACTGCATACATATTTATATTAGTCTCTGCAGTGTGACTAAGATTGGAAAATTCATTGTACTAGTGAACAAAAATAATTCAGTGGCTTGAGCTAAGTAGGATTTGCTTTTGTGATCAATTGTTGATGAGTTTTTAATCCAAGAATTTCTGGTAGTAGGAAGTAGTTAAGGACAGAAGGTAAACCGAGGAGATGGGAGTAATTTTTTTCCCCCCTAGAGAGGCTGGCAATTTTGAACAGGGTGTGGCAGAAGCAACCCAAAATTTAGAAACATTCAATATAGAACTTAAAAATAATAAATGAAAGGAAGGAAGTCACTTTAAATAAAAGATAATTTGCTTTGTTTAGATGTATTTAGAAAGTTAGCATAAATTTAAACCATTCTCAGTGTATTTTGGACAACATATATGATAAAAATATTTTGTCAGTGTGTAGAAGCAAAGTAATAAACTGAGAAAGTTGTCTTGCTTCCAAGGTATTACTACTATAATCCGTATAGGTGAGTAATTGTGACAGCAATTACAAATTGCTCAGGGAGCGAAAGATCTTAGAAATCTTCAGAAATTACCTGGAGGAGCAAGGAGGGCTCTAGAGAGAGCTGCTAAGCTTCTTGTACAGTGTCAATCCAAAATCTACAAAAATATGGCCTCTCAGTTTCAAAGCCTTGAGTAGTGAGGTGGAAGTGTGAGAAAAGCACGCTTACCTTCCACTATGATGGAAACTTACAGAGCAAAGTAGAAATTAAGTCACTGTGCCGGACAGCCCTGCCAGCTCACTCTGCACTGATGTTCTTGATCTGGGGTGATTTGAGCAAAGACCACCTCCTCAAAACACTTTTGACTTTTGAAGTGGAGAACTTATTTGTGAAAGGAAAAGAGGCTCATTATTTAGCCAGATTCATTTATAAACTCATCAGTGATTTGAAGGAAGAATCCTATACCTTTGTTCTAACACCATTTGACCCTAAAGAGTTTTTTTTATACTTAATGATGATATTAGTGATTTAAAAGAAAGGTTATTGCCTTATAATATGAGTATAAAATTAAGGGTAAAGTAAATGGAAAAATATATCTTTTCACAGTCAAGGCTTAACAATTTTTTTCCTTTCCTTTAATATGGGGCATTCATGATCTAAAATTCTATTTGCTCATGAGGTGTTTCACATTAGTGATAATCCCTTCCTGTCATAGCTTTTATTCCTGCAAACATTGCTAAGTTGTAAGAGGCTGATAGTTTTGTTTGTAATGTTAGTCACTTTAGCAAATATAAATAGGTGACTCAGCCTCTTAACAAAGCACATTTGAGAGTTCTGTGGAACAAAATCCTGTCTTTAAGTCATCTCTTACCTCAGCACCCTTTGTGGAGGAGGTCAGGAGGAGAAGGAGGTCAACACACATCCCAGTCAATCCCATGTGATTGCCCAACAAAGAAATGTAAGTGGATTGGTATAATATGTTTGACTGTATCCATGGAAACGTAGGCTGTCATTCCTGGGTTTTGCGTAGGCAGCAGGTGACAGAGGTTTGTGCGCTTTTTGGGGGGTAGGGACAGGGGTAAGGAACTATAACTCAGTGTTGGTCATAACAAAAATCTAAGAGTTAAGGAAGATTCTAGTCCTTGACAACCAGGAAGCAACACATAAATCCTAGCTGTGAGTCAAGTCATGGAAACGGCAGGTTACTCTGTTACGTCACTAGAGAAATGGTATAACTCAGAGATCTAATAGCTCTTGCTGAGTAACTGATCACAGGACACACATACCCATGTTACACTAATTATCATCATCGTCGTCATCACCATTTTACAATAAAAAAGTGCTATTAATTCTGCAAGGCAATTTCACATTGATGATGTCTTTGATTCTCATAGATAAGTAGGTGAGTATTATGATGGTTCATTTTATAGATGAGGAAATCAAGGCACAGAACCATTAAATAATTTGTGTGAAGTCACATCACCAATTAATATCAGACTGAAGACTCTTCACTATCTGCCTTGAGCTCTTATTAGTGAGAAATTTTAAAGAAGAAATCAACATCCTAATTTGTACCCTATGCAAAGATATTGAAAAGTATTATTAATGACTTCAGCAGAGGGAGCACAATAAGAGATGGATAATATAAACGCTTAAGAGTGAGTTTATCCTACCTGATTAAGATTTTTTATAAGGACTTTTTAGAACAATATATTCATTTGTCCCAAAATGTATGCTGGAAGTCTTCAGTGTAGTAACATAAGTTTTCAGAACTACAGAATATGTTGTGAACTCAGACTAAAAAAATATTAGCCACCAAAATTAAATGATAGCTATTTTACTGTTTCATTTTTACTTTTTAAAAAAACTGCTATAAATATTACCCATTTAAAGTTCTTATTAGTTCTCGTTTAGGGTATTTTCTGTTCTTATTTAAGTTCTTATTAGAGTATTTTCTGGTCTAGATGAGAAATTTGGTCAGGAAGATACAGCTCAGCTTAATTTGTGTGGGCCAATGCCATGCTAAGCAAATTCCAATAAATGTGTTTTGATCATTAAGGGCATGTCCATTTGCTAAATAATCTATGTTTAATTTAATTTAAAATATTTGTTCCAGTGTATTGATTTTATCAATTATATGATTCAAAAAAATGACTTCATTTCAGTGCGCCCCATTTTTTTGTATAAATCAAATGCTGAGTCAGATGATTTTAAATTTGAATTTTGCACTAAGCTTCACAAAGAACAGAATCCTCTAGTTTTCCTGTAAAACATTAATTCATTGTCTGTATCTCTTGAAGGTGAGGAGAGGTGGGCATGGGGTCAAATTGTCACAAAAGTATTCACTAAATAATCTATTCTTCTCTACTGTCATATCTTAAAATAACTTTACAAATATCCTTCCTTATTTTATCTGATCCTAAGCTAATTTGCTGCTCTCTCTTGTTTCCTAAATGCACAATTACAGTGACTTTGCTGGTGTCATTGGATCTAGACAAGGTAAAAGTAAACATTGCCAAGAAGTCTTCACAGACAGACCATAAACTTCTAGGCCTAATGATTTTATTTTATGTTTAAGAAAGAGAGAGAAGAGAGAGAGAGAAAGAGAGGAAAAAGAGTTTTTCCAAACATTGATGCTTAATGAGACTTTTCTATTTTCCCTCACATCGCATTAATTGCTTTTAATTTTTTGAGCTATCTTGGTCTTCACGTCACATGGAAAACTGAAGGAGCAGAGGGAGGCATTTATTTTCAGAAGAGGTCAGAGAGCATAATCAGGGGACAGAACTAGTAAGAAATCAAGCATGCGGTACACACTTTCATTAAAGTCCATGTGTTACAAAACCACAATATTTTAATTTTCAGATTCCTACTGCTTATACCAAAGAGGTTTTGTTAAGTTTTATTTCAGTTACATTTTGCAAAGGATAAAAGTGTTACATTTTCACTCTTATTAGAGGTGCACTGTTTTATTCTAAGGTTCATCTTCACTTACATGAAAGGAAAGAGCTCCTCGTGATGGTTAAATAATAAAGAAGGCTGATTGCTTACAGAGTCAAGTAACAAGACTCGACTGTGTGCCATGATCCAATCTCTCCTCGAATCTTGAAATTCTTATCCAACTTAATGATGGCATCTGCTGGGAGGAGAAAAATTTCCATGGCACATCTTTGTAACAACCCCAAATCTCATGGAAAGAAGCCAGGGGAAAATTTAAATGAGTGTAATCCTCTAGGAAAGACACACTTAAAATTTTTCTCTTAATGGGAACTTTGTGTGCTGACAGCGAGCGGTCTACTCAGATAACACCAACATCTGCTGCTGCTAAGAACTGACCTCTTAATCATGAGCTGTTCACATCAAAACGACTGTGGGCCATTGGAACGACACGAGATTTTCTCAAGCAGCCTGTTTGAACAATATCACACAAACTGAATGCCAAATAATATTTTATCTTTTGGTTTTTAAATGCAGTTTGCTAAGACGAGGTAAAGAAAGCACATAGAAGAGGGAAGAACAACTGATCGATCAAGTGAAGTGGTGGCGGTCTGATTTGTCTGGCATCTGCGCTGGAAGAGTAACGCTCTGGCATGACTTTTTTTCAGCTTAGATTTGTCAGTTTGAGGGAGTCATCTCTGTTTTCTCTTCAGTAAGTCCAGCTGTTTGTTTTGATTGTAGGATGGTAGGTACCAGCTTCCTGACCAGAATGTCTGTGGGGAGAGGAAGTGTATCCAGGCGGGGAACCACCATACTTTTTAGGTTAAAGGTCCTTCCTTATTTTTAAATCTGTTTCTCAGGCCAGGGATGTGATAGAAGATGACTTACATGTCATATAGTTGGGGAATTTTATTGCTGTTCTATTTGCTGCTATTCACAGCTGTTTGCTTTGTTCTCAGTCTGTTGTCACTTAAGGCAATGCTGCAAAGTAAAAATACCTTTCTGCTGACAGTCACGGCTAACTTGGGAACTGTATCTCCTGGCCCAGTATTTTAGGTTATTTTATGTTATCTAATTGCAGAAAACAATAAAAGAATCTGAAGGAAACTTAGATGTCATCTAGTCCAATTCCATCTAGGAATCCTTTATAATATTCCTGGAAGAAAATCATCATTCTTGCTTGTTTATCTCTAGTTACTCTACCTAAGCTCTCAATAGTCAGTAGAGAAAAGCCAAAATCTGCCTGTAGGTAGTTTCTAAAGTAAAAGAAAAAAATTGATTATCTCTTCTACTAAACATTCCTTCAGATAAATGAAGTAAAACAAGCAAACAAACAACAAAAAAAGAAGAGAAAACAGAGCTAGCATCCTCCCCAGACTTGAGTCTTTTCAGGACTATAAAGAGGCAATTCCTTACGTGATGAAGTTCCTAGATCCCTCTCTGCCCTGGCTTCTTAGGGACATAACCGAGGGTATGTAGGTTTACTTTATTTTTTATTTTATTATTATTATTTTTTAGATTTTACTTATTTAATTTTTAGAGAGAGGGGAAGGGAGGGAGGAGAGAAACATCGATGTGTGGTTGCCTCTCACGCGCCCCCTCCTGGGGACCTGGCCTGCAACCCAGGCCTGTGCCCTCACTAGGGAATCAAACTGACGACTGTTTGGTTCTCGGGCTGGCACTCAATCCACTGAGCTACACCAGATAGGTTTACTTTAAAGTATAATCCCTGGATAACAGAACAGACAGAGCTGACAAAACTAAAGGGTGTCAGAACAGAAAGAAGTTAAGAAAATTTCCATTTTTAAGAAATTTAAAAATTGAATACTGAGTAGATCAAAAAAGAACATTTAAAATATGTCAATTATAGAGAAAAATGATATCAAAATATCCTCGTACATACACACAGTTTACTAATTAGAGCATTTAGAGTAACCATGAAGTCCTTTGGGTATGCTTTCCCAACTCCATCATATTCCTCCTCCCTCAGAAAAAACTGCTATACTAACTCCCCCTTGCTTCTCTTTCAGAGATGTGATTATGTTTTTACCCCAGGCTCTCACTCATGGTGTTTTTGCTTCTACCCAGGTCCAAGAGAGGTAATTTTCCTTGCAGTCCCCATTGAGTGGAGTGCCAGTGGTCATATTGTTTGTTTACAGTTTTGCTGAGGGCTTTGTACTTTAGGGAATTCGAATTTAAGTGTGTGTGTATGCCTCCTATTGGACTTCCCCCCTCGGTGTACTTCCTTTATCTACTCTATCCCCGTGCCTTGAGAATTGGGAAGCAATCCATTGGAGCTCAGCAAATGCCCTCCTTTTACCCGGCACGTGGGCTTCGCTGGGATTTGCTCACCTCTCTGGGTTTCTTTGCTCTTAGCTTTTGACCTCTGTGTAGCTCTTTTCTTTCTTTTTTTTTTTTTTCGGGTCAGTGATACATTTATAAAAATAAGTTTTCTGCCTTTCCGACATAAGTCATTTTTAACAGGAGCGTTGATTAGAAAATGAAAGTGTGTCCTGCACTTTTCAGCTTAAAGATAATTCTTCTTGATGGAGAAGGCAAAATCAAAACAGGAGCTGAGTAATTCATTCTATTATTCTCTAATAGCTTCTGCTTTCCACATAGTTGCTGTCTTAGGATTCCCCCTGCCCCCAAGACTTTACCTATCTGCTTATTTTACTCTTGCTTTATCTGTAGTTAACATTTTCTATATTTGTATGTGATGTTTTTAATCTGATCTTAACATTTCCTCTCATCTTTTCGAACACCCCCCCCCACCCCGCCTGTCCCAGACTCTTTAGAAATGGGATCGTACTATCTTTACAAAGATACAACAGAATCTTAGAAGCAGACACCTGGAAATTTCTTTCTCGGAAGTTGCATAAAGTTAATTTCTTCTGTTTTATGGACTCTCCTTACTTCGTGGCTGTTCTTCATGAGAATACCTTGGTCCCATATACTGTGGGACTCATAAAGCTGTGAGGCCTCCTCTGGCTCAATGTATAGGTGTATGGAACATAAGCTCTTTCTCTTGAAACCAGTGATTGTACATTGTCCTTCTAAGCACTTAATTGCAATGGGATATCATTGGGTTTAATAGGATATTAGGCAACCAGTGGGATATACGAGTAGCAAACCGATTAAGTCTACTATTAATTTACAATCTGATTTTGTTTGAAACAGTTAGAACTGTGATTGATCCACTTAAGGCTCTTTCCTGTAAATATAAGGGGCTGCTGGTGATTCCTAATTCTTAGTAGCCTACAAGGACAAGGTGGATTACTCAGTATAGTAAGTGACTGAATACTGCTTTGATATAATGGAAATTATTTTTTATATATTTCACCTAATTTAGATTCTGAAAATCACTGGAACTGTTATGAGAGATGGGAGAAAAAGAAATAGAAATAACCTAGTATTCATTATAGAGTAATCTTTTATAATCACCTTAAATCTGTAGAGTGTTGGCTCTGAATGAAATGTCACACTTTGATTGTAATTTATCTGGAACTTGGAATATGGTATTTAGACTGATCCATCATTTTAGCAAATATCTGTGGTCCAAAACACAATGTCATTTTTTATAGAAATAGAAAATATTCTAAAATTCAAATGGTATCTTAAAGGACCTTATATAATCAAACAAAAACAAAGCTGGAGTTCTCATACTTTTTTATTCAAAACATATTACACAGTTCCATTAAACAGGGTAGGAGTGGCTTAAAGAGACGTACAGACCAATGGAAGAGAGTAGGGCACCCAGAAGTAAACTCTCGCATATGCGGTCAAGTGGCCTCTGATAAGAGGACCAAGATTACACAACGGGGAATACAGAACAGTCTCTTTAACATAAGGTGCTGAGAAAACAAGATATACACAAACAAAGGAATGAAGTCGGACTCTTATCTTATACTATATACAAAAATTAACTAAAAATGGATTTAAAACCTAAAAGAAAGATCTGAACCTATAAAACTCCTAGAGGAAGACATTGAGGTAAAGCTTCCTGACATTGAATTTGACAATAATTTCTTGGATATATCACATAAGCTTATACAATAAAAATACAGTAGTCTTCCCTCACCCACAAAACACACATTCCAAGACCCTTAGTGGATGCCTGAAACCATGGATGGTACGAAACCCTATATGCCAGTGGTCCCCAACCTTTTTGGCCCCAGTGATCGGTTTCGTGGAAGACAATTCTTCCACAGACTGGGGTGTGGGGGATGGTTTCAGGATGATTCAAGCGTGTTACATTCCAGCTCACCTCCTGCTGTGGGCCTGGTTCCTAACAGGCCCAGGCTGGTACTGGTCTGCAGCACGGAGACTGAGGACCCTGCCACTAGGCTTTTTCCTATGCATGTATACCTTTTCACTTTAAAGAAGCACTTTACGGCTCCTGATTGCGGCATTTCCACATGGCCAACAACCCTATTCTTGAATTTTGAAAACATTATTAAGTAAAATAAAGGTCATTTGAACAAAAGCACTGTGATATCATGACAGTCGATTTGCCAATCAAGAGGGCTGCTGAGTTCCTGATGGTGGGCAGCATATAGAACGTGGGCAGCTGGACAGAGGGATGATTCACGTCCTGACGGGAAGGTGCTGGGCGGTGAGCAGTTTCAGCACACCACATGGAATGGCGTGACATTGGAAACGTACAAATTGTTTATTTCTGTAATTTTCCTTTAAATACTTTGGACCATGGTTGTCCACAGGCAACTGAAACTGCAGAGTGTGAAACTATGGCTAAGGGGGAACTCCTGCAGACAAATCGGACTACATCAAGCATAATATTTTGTGAAGAAAAAGAAACAGTCAACAAAGTAAAAGGCAGCCTATGGAACGAGAGAAAAATATTTGCAAACTATATTTGCAAATGATATGAGATTCATATGCAGAATATATAAAGAACTCTTACAACTTGAGAACAACAATAACAAATAACCTGATTTAAAAATGGGCAAGGACCTTGAACAGACATTTATTTAAAGAAGTTATGTGGTGACAAATAAGCACATAAAAAATTGCAAAACACTGCTAACCATCAGGGAATTGTAAATTAAAATCACAATGAGGTACCATTTACTTCCAACCCATTAGCATGGTCACCATACGAAGAATAAAAATAAAAGTATCAGTGGTTGTCACAATGTGGAGAAATTAGAACCGTTGGGTACTGTCGTTAAGAATGTAAAATGGTATAGTTATGAAAACCAAAGTTCCCCCCCCAAAATTAATAATAGAATTACTCTATGATCCAGCAATCTCATTTCTGGGTGAGATTTAGAAGACCATCAGAAGAACCGAGAATACCCATGTTCACTACAGTGTTATTCACATTAGCCAAGAGGTAGAAGCAACCCTAATATCCACAGTCAGATGAATGAAAAAAGGAAATGTGGTATATACATGCAATAGAATATTGTTCATTTGTTTAACTTTTAATTTTTTTATTCTTACCTGAGGACATTTTTTTTTTTCATTGCTTTTCCAAAGGGAGGAAGGGGGAGAGAGAAACATCGATGTGAGGGAGAGGCATTGATCAGCTGCCTCCTGTCTAGGGATGGCACACGCCCAGACTGGAGATGGAACCTGCCAACTTGGTATGTGTCCTGACCAGGAATTGAACCCACAATCTTTCAGTTATGGGACAATGCTCAAACCAACTGAGCCACACTGGCCAGGGAGAATATTATTTATTTTCTAAAAACAATGAAATCCTGTTATTAGCTACGGTATGGATAAACTTTGAGGAGATTATACCAAGTGAAATAAGTCAGTCACTGTTCCACGTATAAGTGGTATGTAAAGTAGTCAAACTCTTAGAAACAAAAAGTTCAATGGTTGCTGTCAGAGTCTGGTGGGAGGGGAAAAATTGAGTTAGTTGTGTAATGGGCACAGAGTTTCAGCTTTCCAAGAAAAAATTCTAGATATCTGTTGCACAGCAATGTACCTATAGTTAATATTACTGTACACTTAAAAATGGATAAGATGGTAAATTTTATGTTGTTTGTGTTTTTACCACAATAAAAAGGATGACAATAAAAATATCATATTTAGAAAAACAAGAAGTGAGCAAATTTATTACAGTATCTGTAGCTAGAGTAAGTGTTAATGCATACTGGGTTGAGATTTGGAACCATGTAAAGGAATGAAGAACAATGTACAAATAAATAAATGGGCAAACACAAAATCTATAAAAATTATTTTTTATAATTTAAAAATATGTTCAAAATCATTGACTGCTTAATATATCATGAGTAGAGTTTATCCTAGAAACATAAGGTTATTTTCACATTCATAAAATAAGTTAATATAATTCTTTATATTAACTGAAAAAGGATTAAAAAGATATGCTTATTCCAATAGATGAAGGAAAAGTACTTGACAAAAATGTAACATCTATTAATGATTAAAAACTCTCAGCCAATAAGAATTAGAGAATTTCCTCACCTTTATAAGGGGAATCTATAAAAATTTACAGCTAACATCACACTTAAGGGTGGGATATTGAACACTTTCTCCCTAAGATTGGGAACAAGGCAAGGTGGCTCACTTTTCTCTACAATCATGTATACTAAATGTCATCCCGAGGAATCTGTTAAACCCTACTGAAATTAATAATGAATTGTGTAAACTTTGAGACAGAATGACGATATATATAAAAATTAATTATATACTATCAATAATTAAAAATGAAATTAAAAATATCATTTACAGCACAAAAAATGTTACCGAATTTCAAACAATGGAGTTCATTATTATACTGAAAAGTATAAACCATAACTGAGACAAATTAAAGAAGGTCTCAAGGAATAGAATGATACATCTTGTTAATTATTGGAAAACTCAATATTGTTAAAATGGCAATCTGCCCAAATTGATCTACAGATTCAATGCAATCAAAATCTCAGCAGTCCTTTAAATATATATGCATTGGAATATATACAGGCATAGATATATACACATATATATTCCAATGCATATGAAATATATATATATATATATATATATATATATATATATCCTGATTCTAAAACTTATGTTAAAAGGCCAAAAGGTCTTGCGAGCCCAGCAAGTTTTGAAAAGAACATATTTGAATTTCAAGACTTACTATAGAACTACAATATCAACAATGGTGTGGGGTTGGCATAATTAAAAAATGAAAAGACAATCCCCAGACAGGCAGAAAATATTCACTATGTATATATACTGACAAAGGAGGTCTACCCAGATAAAGAAAGTACACATGTAACTCAACAGCAAGAAAAAAATCAGTCAATTAAAAACTGGAAAAAAAATATTCAACCACTTCACAAAAAAGATGTTTGATAGGTCAATAAGCACATTAAAATACACTCAACATCATTAGTTAACAGGATAATGAAAAATAAAATCACACTGAGATATCACTACATACTCATTAGAAGACCAAAATTAGAAATACTGACAATACCAAGAGTTGGTAAGCCTGTGTAATAACTGGCACTCTCAGGCATTGCTGGGGGAATGCTGGGGGTTCAGTGGTACAATAACTTTGTTAGGCAGTTTGGACATTTTTTTTTATAAAGCTGAACATACCCTTAACATAACACTCAGACATTCCATTCCCCACATATTTACTTAAAGTAAATAAAAATATATGTCAACACAAAGATTTTTATGGAAATCTTTCAAAGATATTTCTTTATTATAGCTGAAAATGTCAAGCAATCCAATTCATCATGGGAACAGATAAATAAATCATAGTATAATAGCAAAATACTATCTGCAATAAAAAGAAATGAACCACTGATACATACAACACAGATCTCAAAAAGTTAAGTTAAAAGGAATATGTACTATATGTTTCCATTTAAATGTACATCCAGAAAAGATTAACTTGATTTATGATATAGCAGAAAACAGATTAGTAATTGCTTGAAGCCAGGATGGGGGCTGATGGCAGGATGGGAGAATGATTAACTGAGAATTGGTATAAGGACTTTTTGGAGTAATGGAAATAAGCCTTGAATGTGGTGGTAGTTGTAAGATTTACAGCTGACAAAACTGAACAAACTATACACTTAAAATTGGAACATTTTATGCAAATCAAAACTACAATGATATACTACTGCACATTTGTTGGAATGGCTATTATCAACAAGACAAGTAATCGCAGGTGTTGGTGAGGTTGTGAAGAAAAGGGAACCCTCACTGCTGGTTGGAATGTAGACTGGTACAGCCACTATGGAAAACTGTCTGGCAGTATCTCAAATAATTTAGAATAGAGTTACTACATGATCCAGTAATCCTTCTCCTAGGTATGTACCTACCCAAAAAACTTGAAAACGTATTCACAAAGATATATGTACCTCTATGTTCATTGCAGCATTATTCATGGTGGCCAAGGCATGGAGACAGCCAAAGTGTCCTTTGGTAGAGGGTTGGATAAAAAAAGTGTGGTACATACATATTCATATAATAGAAGACTACTTAGCCATAAGAAAAGGCAGAATACTGCCATTTGTGACAACATGGGTGGACCTTGAGAATATCATGCTGTGTAAAATAAGTCAGTCAGAGAAAGCTAAGAACTATATGATTTCAGTCATATGTGGGATATAAAACAAACTCATGGACACAAACAACAGTGTGGTGGTTACCAGATGGAAAAAGGTGGCAGGCTGGTTGCGGGTGGAGAGTGTCTAATGTATAGTGGCAGAAGATAGTTTGACTTTGGGTGGTGGGAACAAAGTGCAATATACAGATCTTGTATCATAGAAATTGACACTTGAAACCTATATGATCCTATTTAACCAATGTTACCCCAATAAATTTAGAAAAAACAAGGAAAATAGTAGATATGTCACTCCCAAAATTCTAGAAAATTTACTAATAAAGTGGCAGAGGTTGTGATTATACAACAAAAGGAAAGAAGAAAGAAAAAAATAAACAAATTCCTTTACTTTTCTCTCTCCCTGATTGATTGATTGATTGATTTATCTAATGTGTGAACTTAGCTGACAAAAATCCCTGTAGTGGTGTACAGAAATCCTCAGGGAAGACATGCATCCCAAGCTATGTAATACTGAACTAGGTATAGTGTGGCTGGTGTATTTTTTCTTCATATTTCAGAAACAAATAGTTTGGGGCAAAGTATAAATGCTTTCATAATTCCTGGGATACCAAGACCAGAAGACCAAAGATAGATCAAGAAATAATCTTGAGGTATCACAGAAAAATTATATAAATTTAAAGGAAAATTCTCTTGAATAGTGAGTACTATCCTTTCATAGCAGTCATAACTTTTGAAAAATTCTTGGCTCTAGAGTAACTTAAAATGTAGCAGACTCTGTGAGGCAGGATCTCAGAGACTATATGGGTGGCATGACACCCCAATTTCCATGGGAATCAAGGAATGAATGCTTTGGCCCATACCTGATTCAGAAAGAGAATATGCACAAGAATTTTCTGAGAGAAGTTTCCCGGTTTTCTCTGTCATAGCTGGACCCTCCATCACCATGATATTTCACAAAACAAAAAGGACAAGAGGAAAGGTTTCTAAACGAGGGACCTTGTCCACACAGTTTTGATCTTTGTTATTGCAAATGGCTCATGGCAGATCTCACAGCACCCCACGCTGCATGCTGTGAGCTCTGAAATTCCTAGATACTGTATGTCAGAGTGTATAGAGATAGTCAGATACTTTTATTTCAACACTTAATTCCCTGGGTTACACCTTAACATATTCAATACACTAAAATTTCTGCTCATTAGGACTGTAAATAATCTCAAGGCCTAAAAGTTTCTTTAACAGATTTACTCTAACATGATTAACTGGAAATTGAAAGAACAAAGGCAGACTTTCTGCAGCACAGCATGGAGCAAGGTGGAAAGTGGAGAAAGAAAACAGGTGAAAGTTATGTGGGTTATGAAACCTTCATATAATTAATATAAGGCTGCTCTATGATTAATAATGGTTTTTTTTTTTTTACTCACCAATAACGAAGGTTAGTGAGTTGAATTTTCATAATCATTAAATATTTTAAAATTTCTTGCATGGTAAAACATTCACTGGCAATGATTCTGTAAACCAGTTTCCTAGCTATATTGTCAGCTTTTGGCATATATGAGTAGGCTTAAAGTTGCCTGAGTTTTGTGACTCTTAAAAATTATTAAATTGTTCATGTAATTTCTAAAAAAAAAAATTGGAGCATTTTATAGAATGTAGTATATTACACCTCAATAAACTGACTTAAAAAAAGATAATCTTTTTCCTTTAGTTATTTGTTTTTGCTATTTTATCATAGAAATTTAAATTTTTACAAAGTCAAAATCTATCACTCTCTTCACAGTTTTCTTTCAGTTTTATGTCATGTCTGGCAGAGCTTTTCTTGACTATTTTTCGGAGGGGCCATCTGACAGGATGTTTTGTAGTGCAGGTTCAGGCATTGGATAGCCATCAGGAAACTAGTTACACATCAGCAAATTAATCTTTGCTTCACAATTTCCTCATTTTAAAATCTGCATATAATTAAAAAGTTTCTACCTTAAATAGTAGGTGGTGACATACAGTAGATAAAGTAGTTAGAATGCATTAGAAGGCTTAACACTAGCTATTTTTTAATCATATTTCATAGCATGTTTATTACTTGAACTATTACAAATATTGAAAGCAGTATAGAAATTATAATGAACATATCTGTAGCCACTACCTAGTTTTGTCAAATCTCCTTTTAACGTGCTGCCAAATTTCTTTGAGATATTCTTCTTTATAGGGGCATCTGAATTTCTCTTTGTACTGTGTCATTCTAGTTTTCCCCCTACCTACATATAATCACCTTACTGAAATTGGTGTGTATTTTTCTTGTGAATGTAGTAAAGTTATACTATATATTTTTACATTTATAAAAATACATATTTTTGAATTTTAAATTTTACACAAATGCACACACACTGCATGCATTATTATACTTGAATTTTTCAACCAACATAATAGCTGAAATTTATGGTTTTACATTTTAGAATAATTTTACTTTTTTCATTCTTCACATTTGTTTTTAACTTATCTGAATTTTATTTTACTATAAAGTATGATGTAGGGTTTTAATTTAAAATGGTTATCTAGTTTCAAAACCATATGTATAATATAGACTCCTTTTCCTCAGATATTTGAAATTATGCCATTTTATATTCATATATTTATATATATAGAAAATGTGTTGGAAATATTTGGGTACATGTCTTGATTTTATCTTCTGTTCTTTTGTTCTGTATCTTGGAATCCAAGGCACTACCACAGGATTTCAATTATTTTAGCTTTTTAAACATAATTATTACAGCTTTATTATGTATATTGAATGTACATATATATTTCTGAAATATTTATATAATTGTAATGCTATAAATGATGATAGTTTTTAATTTTAGATTTATAATTTATAAATCATGGAAGATTATTATTATTAGAGAATAGAATATAAACATGATGAATCTTGACAATTTAAAAATAATATTATTTTTAAACTGGAGAAAGGGAAGGCTAATGGGAGAAAGTTTAAGGGCACTAAAATCCTCATCTTTCCAAGTGGGAGCCAGTAAATACTGTCTAAACTTACTAAATCAAGTAATACAAGTCCAATTTATTAGGTTTAAGTTTAAACATCAGTATAAACAAGCTTTGGGAAGTAGAAAAATAGTGTCAATGTACTAGATGTTATATATTTAAAGGACTGTCAATGGATAGTATCCATAGTAGACAAATCAAGATATAAAGGCACACATATATTGTTATGTTGAAAACTACCAGAAGATCTAGATGGAATTTGTTCATTGTGAGTAATTATCCCTAGAGAATGGACTAGGGATTGGGGAAGAGACTCTAATTTCTATTTTATATCCTTGCATGTATTATTATCACAAAAACAATTTTAAAAGTTGATTGTCTCTAGAGTATGTAACTTGATAAAGTATGACAACTGTATGCCACAAAGCAAAGGCAGATGATCCAGGGGTGGCTGTGGGACTGTTTAGATTAAGTCCCCAATTTAAGCATTCTAAAGAGTCATGAGATACTGGACTTTAGAAGCTATGCAGAAAAAAAATAGCTCAGTAAATAATTAATAGCCAGAACCCTAGTATCCATTTCAAAAGAGCTATTTTCCAAGCTATTTATTACTAATATATTTCATCTCATATTTCTGACAAGATCAATAGAAGATTCTCTGAAGATATGGCTTTTTCTCTGATTATGAGAGCTGAGAAGAGGCTGGCTAGAGTAGGTGTATCCCCCTATAAGATTTTCTTTTTTAAAAAAATGGGGTCAGTTTTAATTTGTTGGGTGTTTTGCTTGGAATATTTGACTTTCTTAGAAGACAAAGCCTTCAGGAAAGAGGCTGATCTCCTTTCAAATTATAGTCTTACAACTTCCAAGAAAAGTCTGAATAGGGAACATCACTGATTCATGAACATCTTTATCTGTCGTCCAAATGCCGTCCTTGAGATTGGAGTCATAGCAAGGTGAGTTGCTGAAACTTCGAGGCTACCTTGATAATTATCCTGATGTTATGTCAATTTCCCCTTGTTTTATCCTCTCTAGGTTATCACTGAGAGTGAATCACCTCTTTAGGAATGTTATTACCCACTTGAAATGTCCATTTGACTGCTCACCTGCCAAGTTTCAAAAGTAATTTCTTCTCTGGCCCTTTACTCATTGAGAGGTGAAACCCCAAAGTGAGCTTCTACCTCCCAGAAAACTGAATTCCTGACCTAGTAAATTCCTGACTCCTCTTTCTCTTACTGCGAATCCTTGGTAAATCTACATTTTTCTCACTTGTAGTTTAACTGCTAATGCCTTGGTTTAGAAAGCCTGTAAACCCCCCTCTAGTCAGGAACTGGTCAGTTAAATTCCATTTTGGCCCAGCTGATCTGTCAGATTAGGACATACCACACACACAGGGTATTCTCAGGGATATGAGAGGCGAGAACCCTGGCTGGTGAGGAGCCATAAAGTAAGAGCTATGAAAGGATATTTTTAGATCAATAGAATCCCTTGGATCATGATCATCAGTGACTGAAGATTGTTTTAGAAAAATAGCTCATAGTAATCCCCTGGCAAGCAGAATGTGATCTGTCTTAATACTTAAATTGCCTCTGCCAAAGCGTGTGCTATATTTTTGGACATATAGCCTCATTTTTATGATCTTTTAACCTTTATTTATTCTATTTACCCTATGGCAAAGCTAATCACTTGTAGGACTTTAATCGCCAGAAAGGGTCCCATCAATGGCCTAAGCAAGATAGACATTTAATTTTTCCTCTTGTAAAATAAGACTAGAGTTACCCAGGTCAGATCTGTAGGATGACATTATGACTTACATACAAAGGGGGACCCAAAAAATGGAATTTATTCACAAAATATTGTGTATTTATTCTTATATGTTTTAACTTCAGTCTCCTTCAAAGTAGCCTCCATTTGATGCAACATACCTGTCAAGATATTTTTTCTATAGCTTGAAACAGTTTTTTAACCCGTCAGTTTTGATGTCTTTTAGTGTTTCTGCTGTTTTTTGTTTCACCTCTTTCACACTGGCAAAATGTTTCTCTCTGAGGACATTTTTCATCCAGAGAAACAACAGCAACAAAAAAAGCTCAGGGCGAAATTGGGTGAATAGGGAGGGTGGGACATGGGGGTCACACCCTTTTTTTAACAGTCAAAAACTGTTAAACACTCAGTGCGGTGTCGGCAGGTGTGCTCCTAAATCACCCATCATGAAATGGGCAAACACGTTGAAAGAATCTTCAAAAAGAACTCACCAAAACCGAAAGCAGCCTCTTACAACAGCTCCAGTCATTACATCTGAATTCCAGGTGGAGATTGGTGGAGGCTGAGCGGTATGGGTTAACTTCTTTAGTGGGGTTCTCTTGCAGTAAAAATCTTGAATAAAGGTAGTCACTGTGGCTATCTTTGCCTCATTCCCAATCTCGGAGAATCTTTTAATATTTTATAACTGTGATACTTATGGTAAGCTTAAATTAAAAAAAAAATCAGATTAAGGAATTTCCCTTCTATTTTTAATTTGTTAAAATTTAAATTACAAATGATTGTTGAATTTTATCACATACTTTTTTATTTCGCATTTGTTGAAATGTCCAATAGTTTATCTTGTATATTGATTTATATGATGAAATACATTTTTGAAGATTAAATCAAACTTACATTTATGGAATAAATGCAGCTTTCTTATCCTTTTAATATATCATTGAATTCAATTGGCTAATTTCTTGTTTAGTATTTTTGAATTTATATTTCTGAAAAAAATCTTGCATATAATTATTCTTTTAAAAATTATATCCTTTCAGATTTTATTATATTGGCTTTATAGAATGAACTTGGAAATGATCACTACTTTTCTCTTCATTAGAAGAATTCTGTAAGATTGATATTCTAGCTTCTATATTTAGAAGAATTTACTGCTGAAACCATCTGTAAGCTTTTTAATTTCTGATATTGGTAACTTTTGCCTGCTTTATTTCTTGATTAGTATCGCTGGAGATTTATTAATTTTGGTAGTCTTTTCAGAATCAAATTTTGTCTTTTGATTTTTTAATTGTAAATTTGTTTTTTATTTCATTATTTTTGCTCTTACCTTTACTATTCCCTTCCTTCTACTTAATTTACATATATTTTACTGTTATTTTTCTAATTTTGGAGGCTGCTACATAATTTTTTTAGTTTTTCTTATCTAATATATGCATTTAAGACTATGAACTCCTTTGTAAGCCATGCTTTCGTTACATCCCACAGATTTTGTTGTATTTTATTATCATTCAGTTAAATGTATTTTCTAATTTTTATTGTGATTTTTTTCTTTGAACCATAGATTACTTAAACATATATTGGCTTATTTTTAAAGTATATGGTTATTTTCCAGTTATCTTTTATTTATTCCTAGCTTAATTCCACTGTGGTCAGAGACCACAATACAAGGTCTGTCCAAAAAGTATCCAGCCATTTGATATGAAAAATAGAGACATTTAGTGAAGAAGATACAAGATTCAAGAAACATTATACATAGGACAATGATGCCTCAATCCCCTTCAAAGTAGGCACCTTGGGATCTCACACATGTCTCCCAATTGCCATCAACTGTCCCATCGTATTTTCCTGAATCTCATCTGAAATCTCTTCCCTTTCAAAGGTGATTTTAATTTTGGGAAAAGCCAGAAGTCACAGGGCATCAAATCTGGGCTGTAGGTGGGGCTGAGTCACCTGGATCATATGATGTTTTGCCAAAAACTTTGCAGAAGACACGATGCATGAGCAGGTGCGTTGTTCTGATGAAGCTGCCAATCACCAGTTGCCCATAGCTGTGGCCTTCCGAATCATCCAAATAGTTTTCATGGAAGAATGTTCAAGCTTAATGCAAAATTGGATGCAGATTCGTTGCTCTACTTGCTTGGTCATTTTGAATACAGTGGCCAAACAGCACACATGTTCATTCAATGGCATCTACCGCCCCCACCGACTGGTGCAGTGAAGTTGTCATTGTTCACACATGTGCATTCCAGTCCACTCTTCTTGGTTACCAGGTTACATTGATGTCACACAAACTGTTTTCGTTATATTAATGATGGCTGGACTTTTTCCAGACAGACCTCGTATATACTATTTTAGTTTTCTAAAACTTGGTCTGACTTGCTTTGTGGCCCAACATATGGTCAAATTTGGTTCACAAAAAGGAATCTGTAGTTGTGTGAAGTGTTTAGTATATGCCTATATGTGTCTATTTGCTAAATTGGTATTGTTTTATATCCTGACTGATTTTATGTCTACTAATTCTCTCAGTTACTAAAAAAAGGTAAATTAAAGTTTTCCACTATGATTGTGTATTCGTCTATTTCTCCTTAGTTTTGTAAATTTTTTGCTTGTATTTGTAGCTATGTTTTAGTGCATATAAACTTAGCATTTTAAAATTTTCCTTAGAATTGGCCTTTTTTTTAAAGTTTATTTTTATTGTTGACTATCATTATGAAACACTTCTCTATTTCCCCAGTATTGCTTTTTGTATTGAAGTCCGCTTTAACTGATTAGTATAGTTATATTGGCTTTCTTTTGTGTACTGTTTGTATGGCATATCTTTTTTCATTCTTTTACTTGCAGTATTTGTCTTTATATTTAAGCTTTGTCTATTTGAAAAAGCATGTAATTATTGTCGTTTCTTCCTTAGCCTTAGAATCTGTCTTCTATATGAGTGATTGATTTATAAGCATAATTATAAAAATACAATTATTGCTAGGTATAGGGTTATGTAAAATATCTTATTATTTGCTTGCTTTATAGCCACAAGATTTTTATTCACTTGACATTTCCATAGTATTTTTAGAGCAACAGAGCTCTATGCCTGAAGTTATTCTCTTTTGGCAGGTAAAAAGATACCATTCACTTATTTTCTATTTTCATTGTTTTTATTAACAGGTCAGCTGTCATTTTTATTATTTCTTTCTTTGAAAGTAGCATGTCTTTTTACTCTGGAAACTTTTTCTTCTTGTATTTGATTTTCAAGAGTTTTGTTTTGTTGTGCCAGTTGTGATTTTCTTTTTGTTTATCATGTTTGGGATTTTGATTTTTTAAATATGTGTCATAATTTTTTCATAAATTCTGGAGTACTCCAGCTCATTATTTCTTCAAATATTGTTTCTGCCTCTTATTCTCTCCCCTGTTTTCTGTGTTTCAAATTACATGTATCTTTGGACTTGTCGCCATATCCCATATGTTATTTACATTTTTTACATATATTTTCTGTTTCTTTGCTCTCTATGCTTTAGCTTTTAGTGATTTTTCTAATATTATTCTTTCTTGTTTACAAATACTATTTTCTAACATGTCCTTTCTGATGTTAAGCCTACTTATTTGTGCCTTAAATTTAGTCATTGGGTTTATATTTGATTTGTGTGTATAGTTCATACAGTTGGATCTTGAACAACATGATTTGAACTGCATGGATCCACTTACATGGGGATTCTTTTTCAGCAAATACTGTAAATATATTTTCTCTCTCTCATGATTTTCTTAATAACATTTTCTTTTTTAAGCTTATTTTAATGTGAGAATGCAGTATATGATGCATATAATACACAAAACATGAGTTAATCGCTGTTCATGTTATTGGTAAGTCTTTTAGTGAACAGTAGACTATTATTAGTTAAACTTGGGGGAGTCAAATGTTATATGTAGATTTTTGACAGTGAGAGGGGGTGGTATTTCTAAACCCTGTGTTATTCAAGTGTTAATTGTAGTTGCTGATGAATTTTTACATGGTATTTATGATCTGGTACATATTAATTACATTTGAGGTCTCTGTTTCATAACTCCTTTTTTTCTTTTTAAATTATATTTTATTGATCATGCTATTATAGTTGTCCCAATTTTTCCCTCCTTGCACCCCTCCACCCTGTACCTTGCATTCCTCCAGACAATTCCCACATCATTATTCATGTCAGTGGGTCATTCATGTAAGTTCTTTGGCTACTCCATTTCCTATACTGTATTTTACATACCTGTGACTATTCTGTACCTACCTATTTGTACTTCTTAATGCCCTCACCTCTTCACCCATTCCTCCACATGCCCCTCCCATCTGGCAACCATCAAAACGTTCTCTGTATCCAGGATTCTGTGTCTGTTCTTGTTTGCTTAGTTTGTTTTTTAGATTTAATTGTTGATAGATATGTATTTATTGTCATTTTATTTTTCATAGTTTTGGTCTTCTTTTTTGTAAATAAGTCCCTTTAACATTTCATATAATAATGGTTTGGTTATGATGAGCTCCTTTAGCTTTACCTTATCGGGTAAGCACTTTATCTGCCCTTCAATTCTAAATGATAGCTTTACTGGGTAGAGCATCTTGGCTATAGGCTCCTGCTTTCCATGACTTTGAATAATTCTTGCCAATTTCTTCTGGCCTGCAAAGTTTCTTTCTAGAAATCAGTTGGAAGTCTTATGGGAACTCCCATATAGGTAACTAACTGCATTTCTCTCGGTGCCTTTAAGATTCTCTCTTTATCTTTAATCTTCGACATTTTAATTATGATGTATCTTGGAGTGGGCCTTTTTGCATTCATCTTGTTTGGACTCTCTGTGCTTCCTGGACTTGCATGTCTATTTCCTTCACCAAATTAGGGAAGTTTTCTTTCATTATTTTTTCAAATAGCCTTCCAATTTCTTGCTTTGTCTTCTGGCACCCACATGCTGTGAATGTTGGAATGCTTGCGGTTGTCCCAGAGGCTGCTAACACAATCCTAATATTTTTTGGATTCTTTTTTCCTGTTGTTCTGATTGGCTGTCTTTTGCTTCTTTATGTTCCAAATCACTGGTTTGTTTCTTGGCTTCACTCACTCTACTGTTGTTTCCCTGTAAATTGTTTTTTATTTCAGTTAGTGTATACTTCATTTCTGACTGGATCTTTTTTATGCTACTGAGGTCCTTGCTAAGTTTCTTGAGCATCCTTATTACCAGTGTTTTGAACTCTGCATCTGATAGATTGCTTATCTCCATTTTATTTCATTATTTTTTTGAGTTTTGATTTGTTCTTTCATTTGGGCCATGTTTCTTTGTCACTTCATTTTGGCAGCCTCCCTGTGTTTGTTTCTAACTATTAGGTAGAGCTGCTATGACTCCCTGTCTTGGTAGTATAGGGCCTAATGTAGTAGGTATCCTGTAGGATCCAGTGGCACAGCCCCCCCTATCACCCACACGAGGTACTCGGGATGCTTCCTTTGGGTGGGCTGAGTACACTCTCCTCTTGTAGTTGAGACTTGATTGCTATTGGCAGGTCAACAGGAGGGATTTAGCCAGGCCAGTCAGCTGCAAGAATTGGCTGAAACCACTGACTACCAACCTCGTCATCCATGGAGAATCTGTTGTGTAGGGGCAGCGTGGTGGTGCTCTGACATGGTATGCAGCTGTCCACTGGGCTCTCAGGTCCTGGAGTTTCCCAGGTGGTGCAAGCCAAGTTCAGCCCCCACCTGTGTTTTGCCCAGGTCCACCTTGCCACAGCTATAAAACAATCTGAGATGGCTGCTACTTGTGCTGGGCTTGGAAATTCCCAGGCAAAGCCAAGCTGTGAATCTAGGATGGCTGCTGCTAATTCCAGGTATGGGACCACTGAGCAAGAAGTATGGGGCCTGAGGGTTCACTGAAGCCGGCTGTTGCTTGTTTGAAAGTATTTAGGAAGTTGAGAAGCATTAGCCAAGACCAGTCATTTGTATGGGAAAGCCACTGTTAATAACTATAAACTGGGTGGGATGGTGCCTCAGGGCATCTCAAGGGTGGACCAACAGTGTTAGCCAGGTTAATGGAGTCTCAGACATGGTACCTGGCTGCTAGCTTTGTGGCACTGTGAGTGGAGGGTTCAGAAAAGGGACAATGGCTTCTGCCTGCCTTTCTGTCTGGGAGAAAGCTATCAGCTCTCGCCCTGATGCCACATTCTTCAGTTCCTCCCATATGCCACTGGAACCTTTCAAGATGCTACCTTGTGCTGGAGCACAGAGGGAGTGAATCCGAGGAAGTCTGTGTGTACATTCTTTAAGAGGAATTGCTTGGGACTCGAGAATTTTCTTCCACTAACTCAATCTCCACTGGTTTTTGCAACCAGAAGTTATGGGGACTTATCTATATGGTACTAGAACCCTGGATTGTGGGGCCTGGTGTGGGACTGGGGACTCCTCACTCCCGAGGTATCCCTCCAGAATTTTTATCTACCACATGTAGATGAGGGACCAGCTTGTTCTGTGTCTTCGACCGTCCTATCAGTCTGGATGAATGTGGTTTCTTTAATTCAGTAGTTGTCAGACTTCCATTCAACTCGATTTGTGATGGTTCTGAGTGATGATTATTCTATAATTTAGCTGTAATTTTGATGTGGTTGTGTGAGGAGGTGAGCCATGTTTACCTATGCCACCATCTTGACTGGAAGTCTCCGTTTCATAACTTTGATATTTGAATTGTGTATGGGTCTGGTTCTATTGTTTTTTTTTTTTTGCCATTCAATAAAACTGTTAATTTTTTATAAAATGTTGGATAGTTTGTATAAAATTATAGTTCTGGATGATGATATTTTCCCCTAAAGAGTGTCTATCCTACTCTCTCACAGAGATCCCAAATGAGGTTCAGATCACTTAATTTCTCTCAGGGACTGAGCTGAGTAGAGACTAAATTATAGAGTTCAACAAATGCTCAAGTGAAACACTGTTGAGTGCTGGGTTCAATTTATTACTTTTATCTTCTCTTTTGAATTTTTGCTCCATACATCCTAACTCCTGTGAAAACCCTGAACTTTAAGTTTTATTTCCTCATCCCTGTGAGATTATGAAAATCTCCTCTGGTTTTTCTCTTGTGGCAGTGTCCTGCTTCTCCAATTCTTAGCCTATCACCTGCACTAAAAATACAGAAATGCCTTGAGCAGAAAAGCAGCTCACAGAACATACCAGCTTACCTCTTTGCTACTCTATTATTTCCTTCTCTCTGAAATGTGTGCCCCTTAAGGACTCACTTTCGAGTTACCTCTCTAATGCTTTCAAACAGGGTTGCTTTTTTTTTAAGTGGAATTTTAAAAATATTTTCATTGGAAGCATTGGTGTATCAAAAGCTACTGTATCTCGTCTGGAAAAGAAGCTCCTACCAACTCAAAATTAATATTATCTTAATTTTTGCTGCAAGAAACTTTTAATGAAGAGTGTCACTGAAAGTTAAAAAAAACTAGCAATATTGTACTGGTAGGAAAATGAGGTTAAATGAAATATTTAGAGAGTGCTTACTACGAAAAAGCGTGGAACTATAGTTGATGTAATAATTGTAATAACACTCATAATAACAGGCAAAATATGTTCTTTTATCTGGTAACAACTCCTATTTTTGTAGGAAACACAAAACTCCCTGAATTGTCAGAGAAAAATGTCAGAGTACGGTCCTACACAAAAAAAGGGTGTTTACATTCTGGTTCAAGAGTTGGTAAACTCTAGCCAGAAGACCAAATTTTGCATGTAGGCTATTTTTGTAAATAAAGTTTTATCGAAACACAGCCATATCCATTCCATTATATATTGCTATAACAGCAGAATAATTGCAACAGAAATTCTATGGCCTGCAAAGACAAATATATTTATTAAAGAACTGTATTACAGAAATGGTTTACCAACCCTTTTTGTACTTTTTGTATTGTTCTTAACCACATTTTTTCTTTCCCAGACTGCATAATTTTGGTTAGTGAAAAATTCCAAAATATCTCCAAGAAATAAATCATTTCCTTCTTTTATGGCTATTTTAAAACTGCTCTTGTTGGCTCAGTTCTGAGGATTTCAGCTCTGTAGTTGCAATCTTGAATTATTACTGTTGCTTGCACTGAACCTACAACAAGATTCATTTTCTGTTTGCAACTGACATGGTGTTCTATCTCCTGTGCAAAATTTTTGTGCCATTTGTTATTGCATCTTTTCCTATCCTGGGCACAATTTATCTAGCTGAGATTATAAATGAAAAAAAAAAAAAAGAAACATTTTGAACTCTTTCTAATTTTGGAGTCAAGAGGCTCAATGGGGTAGAACAATCACATTCTTGTCCAGACACTTGACTTGAGGCATTTTACTTCTCAAGGACCATCCCTGAGGGAACATTGGGCCAAGTGGAATATTCCCAGGAGAAACAAAGGGCTCAAAACAGCCAACTACAATTTATGTATTTGTCAGTTGAGAGTTCTCAATGAGGACAGCTTTTCAAACCATTATTCTTTCCTTTCTGGCATTTTCTCTGTCTTTCATCCTTTCATTTTTATGGTGTTATTTTAGTGGTTGCATTCTCCCCTTCTTCCCCTCACTGCTCTCCCCTCCCCATTTTAAGAGAATGTAAAAAGTGCCAGCTCTTTGATTTGAATTGCTGTTCAATCTGTCTTATGTTTTGTACAGCTGGTACTTGTTTTGGTTCTTTGTGTAGGTAAATACAGAAAATTAATTGTTGAACTATTTACTACTATTGGGGTAAATAGAA
The DNA here is from genome assembly GCA_004026545.1 of Mormoops blainvillei. Classification (NCBI taxonomy): domain Eukaryota; kingdom Metazoa; phylum Chordata; class Mammalia; order Chiroptera; family Mormoopidae; genus Mormoops; species Mormoops blainvillei. The sequence continues at coordinate 138,475 of PVJD01003007.1, read as the reverse complement.
AGTCCTTGGACTAAACTTGAAGAGGAAAAAGAATCAACTTGAAAATCTAGAGGATAGATTTACAGAATATATTTCTGAGGTGTCATTGTTACACTTAAGTGTATGCAGTATGAATTCCTGAAGTTCCCACCCTACAGTTTCTCAAATGGCATAAGGATATATGAATGGAGGGAGAAGCAGAAACCTAAAACCAAAAAGAAAAAAATTCATTTTCAAGACAGGAGTTCTCATTAGGTGAGTGAGATAACACATCTGAGGTAACTGGATGAAAATAAAATTCAGTTTGTCAATGAATTATTTCATCAGCATAAAGTCAAATTATCAGTCTGATGGATCCCCCCATCATTTGGCTTAGCTGATTGTTTAAACTATAAAGTGCAGTTAAAAAGCTGTTGTCAGTTCTTGTAAGTCTTTCACCTGATGCACTTCATATATTTAGGAGGTTATGGCAGTATGTCCTGGTAGTTCTTGGCGGGGGAATTTATCAGGCAGTATTGGTGACTTTAAAAACTGCAGGTGTGATTTACCAAGTGAAATTTTAATTGATGATATTGCCAAAACTCATTGTAGTCAATTATGCAAAACCAAAGGTTCAGGGTAACTGAAGAGACTTATTGATGATACTACTTTAGTACAGTTTGGTGAAGATATTTCACACCACTCACCAGTAGAGGAGTGAATATCTACATAATGGAGATGGTTGCACTGGTCAGTCCAGTGTAGCCCTACCTACACCCCAAAGTCTACAAAAATAGGAAGTATCAGGTATGGCCCATCAAAGTTGACAGGAGCCGTATTACCCATGAGATTAACTATTTCATCCTCATCATGAAATGAATTCTTATTTTGATTATATGTGAAGGTCTTAGAACTTAGGCTTAAACTTGGCATTTTTTTCTATCTCCAGAACCATTTTGTTACCCTTATATTCTGTTTTCCTTTAAGACTCAAATTTAGTGATTTGAATGGAAGACAGCATTTTGTTTGAAACACCTATTCATGCATTTTTAGGGGAAAAGCTTCTAATTATCAGTGGAAAAATCCCTATAGCTCTCCCAATTTTGAAAGATAAATGTAGAGATTTTAGATGTTTAAGTAACTCCAATTATGTGTCCATCAAGTACATGCTATTGCGTTTGATTTGTATGTAGCGATAGTGAATTGTTTATGTCCAGAATCAGGGGTTTTTCTTATATTTGTAAAAGATCACAGTGGCATTTACACCTGCTAACCATAGGCTTTCATTAAGATGATTGATTGCTTGCATTGACTTATTTGATATGTGGGCATTCCTGCAGTGTGAGTTTTCACTTCGAAATTGTTCACAGTTCATCATGTGGATTTTTCTCTTCCATTGTCATTAATGGAATTCTGAGTATGCATTCTTCCAAAAAATTGCCTTGTTTATATAAAAATTTATTGCCTTTGAAGGAATGAGATGTGAATGATATTCTAAGTTCGAGTGTGGGGCATGCTTAATGAACATGTTATTTTAAAAATTTAGATGTATCTTCAACTTGATATCAGTGATTGCCAGTTTATTGAGACATCTGCTTCTCGAGTGGGAAACAGATTTATAATCAGAGATATTTAAAGTTTAACACCAAAAAGCATAGAACCAACTCACACTGGCTCCTCCTAGGCCTGGGTTACATTATTAAAGTCCCTGTGAACTATTAATCACTGAGGTCATCGAACTAAGTCAATCTCTGCTTACTGGGAAATCATATTTGTAATTTAGTAAGTTAGAATGCAAGCTAGGTTTTTAATCTAACAAATTGTAATTTGGAAGTAAAAGAAACTTACATACTTATAGTGAGGTGTACTGTGTCTCTCTAAAAGATATGTCCATGTCCTAACGCAGGTGTCTGACAATGTGACTTTATTTGGAAATGGGGTCTTTGCAGAGCTAATTAAGTTAAGGGTCTAGAGGTGAGATTGATAGTTGTATCCTTATAGGAAAGGAAGGTTTGACACTCACAGGGAAGAAGGCAACATGAAGGTGGAAACAGAGGCTGAGTTATGTTGCCACAAGCCAGGATGCCTGCAGCGAGGAACTAGGATGCCAGCAGCTACTAGAAGCTGCAAGAGGTAAGGTGATATCCTCCACTAGGGCCTTCAAAGGAGATGTGTCCCTGCCAGCACTTTGACTTTGGACTTCTGTCTTCCAGACAGTAAAGACTAAATTTCTGTTGTTTTAAGCCATCAAGTTTGTGGTGATTTGTTGCAGGAGTCCTAGAAAACTAATAAAATACTCATATTGTAGTCGATGTGAACGGCTCCAACCAGGTTTGTACCCTGTGCAACCTGCATGACTTGGCGAGATAACTCTAACCTTCATGCTCAGAAAATGTCCACTTTTCCACTGCAAAAGTTACCCCCCAATGTTAACATCCATGACTCTCGATTCATGGAAACTTTGTATTTTAGTTTTATTTATTTTTTAACCTCAGTCAAGAAATCATATCTCTATAAAGCTTTTCCAGTTACATTTCAAACAAATTGGTCTTGAGGCTTTAGTATCTTAGGCTACTTAATGACTCCTCTTCTGTTTTCTGTGGTTGTCCCTTCAGCTTTTATACAATGCTTACAAATTTACACTTCATATAATTATATATTTGATCTGCAAAATCAGTTTACACAAGTATAAAATGGAAACGTATACAGGTTAAGCCTCTTGCCCTTAAAAAAAGAATAACAGGAAACAGGAGGAGAGTTCTCTCTTCCCGTGGCTCTTACTGTACTTACTGTCAGTGTACTCGCGTGAGCACTTGGCTGTACAAAAATGGCCTTCATCTCAAATTGCTTCTTGGGTATAAGTCTTATTTCGACTATGTGATAAACTTCCTGAAAGCAGAAGTTGCCTTAAATCTTTTACCTGATCATTGCCTCCCCAGCCATAGTCCTGGTGTAGTTGCTCGATAAATGCTGAACCAACTAAATTGATGTGTGGGCGTCTGATGGAAAATATAGTACTTTTGAGCACTCCCCAAATTCCTACAGGATGTAAGAGTATCATTATGATGAAAAGTCATCAACTCCCTCCTTCTAAGATCTTTTATTACTTAATAAACTCTCAATTTTAGAGGAAAAGAAGTTAAATATTATAGAGAGTAAAGATTTCACAAACTGTAATCAATTATTTAGAAGGTACTAACCTAGAAAAGAAATCCATAGAACATATTCCTAGAGAAAGGTAACTTTGAAAGCTAAATTTGTGACAAAGGTTTTTTTGGGGGGGAAAATAGGAAAGAAATAAGATGTAATGGTTACCAAATGATTCTGTAGGTTATGGGGAGCTCTTTTAATTTGAGGAGTGGAAGGAATGGGTGACTTAGTCCAGTGGGTGAGGGGAGGGTGGAAACCATGGATTGGTCACTCTGTATTGAACCTGAGTACTTCTTGTTTTAATTGACAACATTCACATCTTTGAGATTCTCATTTAGACTTTGATAAAATCAACTTGCAGAGGCAGATGGCAGGCTGTTATTTTTAATTCACAAGCCATGTTAAATGTATGCCATATGTTATAGAACTTTTCAGGCTCAGCCTTTTGAGTGCTACCACAATAAACTCACCAACTTGCAGAAAAGGAAATCTGACAGGAAGAATTATACACTTGTGGGTTACATTTTTGAGAAATGAAGTCAGTTACTTGTCTCTTTGCCTGATTTAAGGAGGGGGTGGGTGGGGAAGAAAAACCTCTCAGCAGAATGAGAAGCCACACATTGAAATGGTAATATCTGTGTAAAAAATAAGTGGGATTAGAGGGTCTGATTATTGCTTTGTACTCAGAAGTGATATGTCACATCAACAGTATGACACCTCTGAAGAATATATGAGGCAGGCTGTTAAAATTCATAAAGGGGCCGAAACATGAGTTCTAATTTGTGTGCTGCTGCTGATCCTCTGCAGGGGACTCATCTTCCTGGCCCTCAGTAGCTCATATGTCAAATTTAAAAAAAAAAGTTTAATTAAATAATCTCTGAAGCCTCTTCCAGAATTTACATAGTACAAATCACAACACATACTCATGTTTACTCATGGCTAATTACCAACATATTTATAGGGGCCATATTAAAGAAAATTGTTTCTTTTTGGAGAAATTCTATGTTTGTGAAAACTCTAAATTTCATGGGTCTCTCACAAATGACCATTAATGAGATTCAACACGGTTGTTACAGAAATATTTTGTTGAGTTATTTGTATGAAATATAGCCATTTATTCATCTGTATGTCTAAATTGACCTTTGTGCTGATTATAGGTTTAGTACCTAAAGACACTATGCTGCTAATAAAGATACAAGCAAAGCTTTTGACTGTCTGCCTCTGTCCCTCTGGGCACAAGTCAGTTCCTGGACACACGATTCTAGGAAACTGACCAGGATATGTGGAACTCAGGAATCATTTAATGATGAGAAATTTTGTGTCTACTTGCTGAAAGACTTAATATGAATATGACTGTTTATATTAAATAATCTATTAAAATGAGTTTTGTAAACTTTTAAATTTCCTCTGTATTCCTTAAGTAGATTATGAAATGCCTTCCACTTCATTAGCAAGAGGTAAGAGGGGAACATCAGATGACATTAAAAATATTTGAATTAGATGGCTGGGGGTCTAAGGGATAGAGAAGGGAGAACACTGTACCTGAGAAATACAAAAGAAGGCTATATGCCTTTTAGAGAATAATTTATATGATGCTCTTCCTTCTCACAGGTTTCTTATCATTTTGGCGTTCTGTTCTTACTCTTGAAACCCTGAACATGACAGCCATGTCTGGTAGGAAGCGCAAGAGGTAAGTCAGGGTTTGCCTGGTGTGTCTTAGGTGGGGTGGGGGCAAGTAGGAGAGTTGCCTATTGTTGAGATCTGAAATTCTTGCAAAAAGCATTCGTTTGACTTAAGCTATGTCCTCTGTCAAAGGTGGGAACTACACAAGAAATGTGCCCATTTCAAAATTCAGCATCCCCTTTGTGTAACATTTTCTTATTCTAATGTTCTGGTTTCTATTCCAACCTGGTGTGCTAACATAGCAGCTCCCTGGGATGGTTTTCTTGCTCCTACCTGGTTTGACATCTGCCACCGCTAACAGCATTGAAAAAGAACCGCTACCTGCACACATATCTACTCTTCCCCTTCCCTTTCTCACTTGCGCGTACACATACGTGTACAAAGCTGTGTTAGGCACCTCGCGTTACTGTTGCCACTGTTCCCTGCCACTGTATAAAATGCTCTTTCCTAGACACACTACTTTCACCCCCACCTCTTTATGTGCTTATCTTTCCCACTCTCTGAACCTGAACTCCTCGAGGTCTGGGGCTTTTCTATTTTCTTTATTTTCCCAACATCAAGCTGGACCTGGTACATAGTAAGGACACAGTAGACATTTACTGAGTGAAAAAATGAGTGAAAGTATAATAAAGTATGATTTAATGAGCATCTTATCTAGTTAGGCTGATAATTGCCTCAATTTCTAGGGCATTTATTCATTCAGTCATTCATTAGACAACAGTTTCACTAATTACTTTATGGAAGAGGATGATAAAATTAGAACTCACTGCTTACTATACAGTTTGCTGTTTGTGTACGTATGTGTGCATGTAAATCCACACATGTATATTTAGAATGACATTAACTATTAAACTGGAATTTATTTACTTCACTGTGTTGGCTTAATCATTCCCACTAATCTTTTTTGCTGTCTTCAAAGTTTCTAGAACATTTTTATATATAGATATCTGGTCAAAGTTTGCTGTACTGCCAACTGTAGTTGAGATTTGAGAGTCCAGAATAGATGGGCCAGATGGGCAGCTTCCCTCACAGCAGAGTTTCCCAAAGTGCATTCAGCAGAATACTTGTTTTTTAGGGTGTTAAATGGGTGTTACTAGGTGTTATGAGAGAAGGAAGATAGACATAGGAGAGAGGGACTGATAGAGGTCGATATATATTTATATACTGGTATTGTATATGTATTTGATATAGTATGTACACTATATTCATATGCTTATGAGTATTTATATATTCATTTTATACTCACCATATATTATTTATGAAACATTTAGATTACATTAAGTTAAATAGGTTTATTACTTCGAGGTTTGTTAGAACCTTTAATTTGTTAACCAATGTGCTTTGAAAATAAATAAGAAACAGAGATGACACGTATAATATCCAGCATTTCTCATATTTATTTTGTCATAAAATTAAATTTTTCAAAGCATTTTTAAGAATTATTGGCCCTATAAATCTTAGGAAATTGCTGGATTATGAAATGGTAACTGAAAGGCATCCCTCTGTCTGATTGTGCCACACTTTATAAATGTGTAGGTTTATGTAGATGCGACATGTCATATTTGTGGGATCTCAGCTTGTTCTGAATTCTGGTTTATGTGTCTTGTTAATTTTTCTGGATTTGTTTTGATATCTGGATTTTGGTCACAGTCCTACTTGTTTCCACTGATCTTCTTGGTCCCATACTTCCCTACTCTTTATCAGGCAGTATCCAACTAGGAAATCAGAAATGTCTCAAGATATTTCAGGCAGAGAGGATTTCATTCAGGGAATTGGTTAAAGGTTTTGGAAAGTTTTGGAAAACAAAAGGAAGAAGTAAAGGGGAACTGGGGAAAAGGAAGATTTCTGTTTGTTTTTTAAATTCAAGATCTGAAGCTACTCAGGGATTCTAAACTGGAGCTATGGTTCAGATTTGTTGGAGGTTCTGCTGCCCCCTCTGCTGTAATTGGAACCACACCGACATCACTGAGTTAGACTCACTCTCCAGGAGGCTGGACTCCCAGTGAAACTGCTGCCAACACAGCTAGAGCCCACAGTCATCTAGAGCTACTCTCAGTGGCCTATGGATGCCACTGCGGCAGCTGGAGAGCTGGCCAGGAGCAGGAAAAAATGGCATCTCCCTTCTCCCCACTTTCAAATCTTCTGCTATTGCTCTCCATTGACAGAACCGTCAGGGACTCATTTGCAAGGCGGGTTTAGAAATGTGGCATGCAGCCCTGTGGTGTGAAGGAGATTAGACAAAGGCAAATGTGGAGATGAAAACAGCGGGCTCTCTTGAGCATAATCCATCCTTTGGGCACTTTTCATCACAAATGCCTTTTTATTTATACTTAAGCTTTTATACAAGAGCAAGAAGCATTGAACTTCTCTTTAACAACAGGCACCATCACTTTTACAAACAGACGCCCCAGACTGAATCCCTGGTAAAATTCTTTGACTTCGCAGAAGTATCTGCTACATGGCCCTCTGGGTAAAATCTGCTGCTGACCTTCATTTGCTTCTCTATGCAGCTTAAGGTTCGTCACTGTAATCATTTCCCTACAATTTTTTTCTCCTTCCCAGTCTTTCTCTATTCTCCTCAACAAATCCAATCATAGATGAACTTAATCAGCTACACTTTTTTTATGCCTGTTCCCTTTGCAGGTATGCCTTCTGAAAACAAAACAAAACAAACAAACAAAAAAAAAACAACAAAAAAACGTGTAAACTGGCTGACTTAAAATTTACATCGCTAACCTCAAGGGAACATTCATTAAGGGCTTCTTCACTAAACTTGTCCTGTACTACGTGCAATAATTATTTCATAGTCTCTGCTTTCTCCTCCAAATTCATTCAATAATATTGGGAAAAAAGAACCAACAGCTCTAAGTTCTGTCATCTTCCCAAGAGAAAATCTTACATGAATCTGCATTGTTATCTAACTTTACTTCCATCCCTCTCCCACAAGAAAGAAATTACCCTTCGTCATCTTGAAGGTTAATGCCTTCTGGACGCCAAAATCTCTCACTTTCTCAAGATCTCTGCCTTTTTTTTTTATATTCACACCATTATTTTAATCTCTGCTTCTACATTATTCACATCACCAGGTAAACCTGATCTAGAATTTTAATTACAAAACTAAGCAGTTCTGACCACTGTGACCTGGTTGGTTGGGCATCATCCCGCAAACTGAAAGGTTAGCAATTCAATTCCTGGTCAGGGCACATGCCTGGGTTGCAGGTTCGGACCCAGTCAGGGCGTGTATGAGAGGCAATTGATCAATGTTTCTTTCTCACATCAATGCTTAAATAAAACACCTTTAAATAAAAAAAAATCTGTAAAAAACAAAAACAAAATGAAGCAAAACAACCCTCCATTGCCTTTTGTTATCTTTTAGCTATTTTATTTCCCTTTAAATTTCCCTAAAATTTAGCTATTTTACACTTCAGAAGTGTTCTAACTGTACTACCTCTGTTTTCTCACTTTCAAGTTACTCTTTCTTCTCTGTATCCCAGTTTGGCTTCTGTTATCAACACGCTACTGAGACTGCTTTTGTCAAGTAACCAATGAACTCCATTTAAGGAAATTCAGTGGACAGATACTTTCATGCTCATCTTACTTATCGCAGTTGACTGTTTTCTCCATTTTGAAATTCACTCTTGTTGTTTACTTCTCAATATACCCTCTCTCTGAAAATGTTCTTTTATGTTGATGATCTTCAGACCCATATCTTAGGAGGATATTCTCTTTCTCTGTACTTTCTTCCTTAAAGATTTCTTTAATCTCCAAGGCTCTTAATGACTCTTAAAATCCCCATGTCCAGCCAAGAACATGTCTCTGAGCTCTGACCTTGTATACATAACTAAGTTCTTTACAACTCTACTTAAATGTCTCTCAGCATCTTAAACTAAAAATCTTTAAATTGAGTCCGTGGCTTTTACTTCTAAATCTATTTCTTTTACAGGCTTCCCCATCCAGATAATGCTCCTATCCACTTACAGAACCAGACATTGGGAATCATTTTTACTTATTCCTTCTTTTACCTTCCTCATTCATTTCAACAGTATGACTTGTGAATTCTAAGGGAATCTATTTCTCTCCATTTTCAGTGCTATTCAACTTATCAAAGGTTATCTTCCAATTAGACTAAAATCTACTCTTTTTTTTCTTTTTTAAAAAAGATTTATTTATTTTTAGAGAGGGGAAGGGAGGGAAAAAGAGAGGGAGAGAAACATCAATGTGTAGTTGCCTCTTGCACACCCCTCTACTGAGGACCTGGCCCACAATCCAGACATGTGCTCTGACTTGGAATCAAACCAGTGTCACTTTGGTTCACAGGCCAGTGCTCAATTCACTGAGCCACACCAGCCAAAGCAAAATCTATTCCCTTATCATGATCTACTAGGCAGCATATGATTTAGCTTTTACCTATCTCTCTGACTTTTTCTCTTCTCATTTCTGCCTTCCAGAACCCTAAGTCTCCTTTTGATTCCTCAAATATATCAATCTCTTCTCATTTTAGCGCCTTTTGTCTTCTCTTCCTGGAAGTCCCTTTCTCCAACACTTCAAATGCTGACATTTTCTTGTCCTTCAAAATTGGTCAGTGATGTTTCCCTATTGCCTTACTTAGCTCCTACCATACACTCTTACAGCATTTACTTTTTGAAACTTTCATCTGGGCACTTACTTTTCAAAAATTTTATTTATTTATTTTTAGAGAGAGGGGAAGGGAGGGAAAAAGGGAGAGAAATATCAATGTGTGGTTGCCTTTTGAGTGTCCCCTACTGGGGACCTGGCCCACAGCACAGTCATGTGCTCTGACTGGGTATCCAAGCAGAGACTTCTTGGTTCACAGGCCAGCACTCAATCCACTGAACCACACCAGCCAGGGCTGGGCACCTCTTTTGATCTCTGATTATGCAATTTCAGTTTTCTTGATTAGTTGGATCCTTTTCCAGGTTGTAAGTTCCATAAAGCAGGAACTTTCTCAATTCCATTTTGTAATAGTAAGCCTAGTAATTTGGCACATAGGAGGAACTAAATAACACTTGCTGAAGGAATGAAGGCAAGAAGAATGATACATAAATGGAATTGTAGGAAGATCTTGGTAAAGGAGTGTGATTGTTTGCATTTTACCTGTCCAGCTCTAACAAGAAACCGAGATAGAAAATTGTTTTGTTTGGAAGTTTAAGTAAAGGGAAGTAAGATTTTCCACCTAAATTCGAACATTAACCATCTGTGACCAGTTATCATGCTTGTCCTCCTAGAGGAAAAAGCTGTTTTTCAGCCCGATGAAAAGGCTCAAGATACCTGAGAAAATACCATCCAGAAACTGTTGGCAAATGTCTATTGAGATTAATATTTTCTCTTAAAATGCCTTGGCTTTGCATGTAGTTTATTTATAAGTATAGAATTCTAGGGTTTATATCACTTTGGTAACAAAAGAATAAGAATGTTTGAGATTATTGAAACTATTAGAGAGAAACTAAGACAAATTTGATTTTGAATTGTCTGTTTATCTTTTCTCATAAAGTGGAAATGGAATAGAAAAAAGGAACCTTGAAAGGTAACAAAATATATTATTTTCTTTGGCCTGACAATTCTTGGGGCTGGGCAGAGGTTGGATACTGTTCCTCTGGTAACACGAGGAGAGAAAGGACTGTGTAAAAAGTTTCCCTTGCTTTATTGGATCAAAACTCCTTCAGTTTCTATGGAAATAATAGCAGAAAGGCTATTGACAGGCAGCCATAGAGAGTGAGTTCACCCTGGCAAAATTTGGTCGCTCGTAGTCAAGGGCTTTCAGGGGAAGTAACTAACAATTGTAAAAAGGTTAAACTTTTAGTATTTTGCCAGTTTTATTATTTAATGGTGCAGTTTCCCAAGTATCATTTTTTAAAAAAAGACACAAATAAGTGGAAGCACCTACTGTGTTCATGGATAGGAAAAATTAACATCATTAAAATGTCCATACCACCCAAAACAATCTACAGATTCAGTGCAATTCCTATCAAGATTCCAGTGATGTATTTCACAGAACTACAACAAATATTTCAGAAATTTATATGGAACCAAAACGGCCCTGCATAGCAACAGTGATCCTGAAAAAGAAAAACAAAGTTGGAGGAATCATGCTACCTAATATCAACTTATACTACAAGGCCATCGTAATCAAAACAGCCTGGTACTGCCATAAAAACAGACACATGGATCAGTGGAACAGAGCATAGAATGAAGAGATAAACCCACACCTTTATAGTCAATTAATTTTGACAGGAAAAGCAAACACCTATGATGGGCTAAAGGCAGTTTACTCAATAAATGGTGTGGGAAAAATCGGGCAGATACAGGCAGAAAAATGAAACTAGACCACTCTCTTACACCACACACAAGAATAAATTCAAAATGAATCAGACTTGAATGTTAGACCTGAAGCCATAGACATCCTAGAAGAAAACATAGGCAGCAAAATCTCGGACATTGCTCGTAGAAAATTTTTTACCAGATCTATCTCCCCAGGCAAGGGAAACAAAAGAAAAAAAATAAACAAATGCAACTACATCAAAGTGAAAAGTTTTTGCACAGCAAAGGAAATCATCAACAAAATAAAAAGACAATCAACAGAATAGAACATACTCGCCAATACATCTGATAAAGGGTTAATGTCCAAAATTTATGAAGAACTTACCAAACTGAACACTAAGAAAACAAACAACCCAGTTAAAAAATAGGCAAATGACCTGAATAAACACTTCTCCAAAGAGGACATACAAGTGGACAATAGACATATGAAAAGATGCTCAATGTCACTAATCATCAGAGAAATGCAAATAAAAACCACAATAAGATATCATTCTACACGTGTCATTGTGACTATCATCAATAGATGAACAAACAACAAGTGCTGGAGAGGATATGGAGAAAGGGGAACCCTTTTACACTGTTGGTCAGGATGCAGACTGGCGCAGCCACTGTGGAAAGCAGTGTGGAGATACCTCAAAAAATTAAAAATGGATCTGCCTTTTGATTCAGTGATCCCATTTCTGGGAATATATCTGAAGGAACATAAAACACTAATTTGAAAGACTGTAAGTACCCCATGTTCACTGCAGCATTATTTACTATCACCAAGATATGGAAGCAGCCCAAGTGTCCATCAACAGATGAGGAGATAAAACTACTATGGGACATTTACACAATGGAATACTACTCAGTTGTAAAAGAGAAGAAAATTTTACTACCCTTTGCAATAGTATGGGTGGACCTGGAGAACATTATGGTAAGTGAAATAAGCCAGTCAGAGAAAGACAAATACCATGTGATTTCACTCATGTGTGGAATCTAATGAACAAACTGAACTAACAAGTAAAATAGGGACAGACTCATAGATAGAGAGCAGGATGACAGCTAGCGGTGGCCAGGGTGGGAGGTTAGGGGGTGGAGTGACTGAGCAAAAAGGAAAAAGGACTCATGGACATGGACAACAGTGCGGTGATTGCTGGGGGGAGGGGGTCTAAGGGTACTAAATGATAATAGGAAAAATATAATAAAGATTAAATAAAAAAGAGAAATAGGGAATAGAATATGAGTAATAAAAATTATGCAAGATCTCTATGAGTGTAATTAAAGAATGTCTGTCTGTTTATACTGTATTTCTTGAAACCAGAAGGGACTTGCTTCAGTGTCTGCTTCTGAGGACTGTGAGGAAAGGGTGAAGAATTCGGGACATTAATTCACTCTTTGTACTCGGTTTTAAGAGTGATGAGAACCGTTTCTACCATCTCCTCCATCCCTCCCCAAGGGACAAAATGAGTGCCAATTTGAATGATAAAGAGGAAAAGAGGCTCAAATTTTGGAGAACTCAGTGGACTTTCAGAAAGAAAGGAATTTATGCCTGGAGGTATAAATGAAATGAGGCCCACTGTATTACACTATACTTTACATCACAGCTTTTATATTTTCTCTTGAAAGTCTTTGCAAATTGTTAGCTTCAAAACTCTAGAAGTTACCTATAAAGAAATTAGACCTGGTTTTCAAATGATCAGAGTATAATAACTTACCTCTTATTCATTTTTTCTCATTTATTTGTTTCCCTAATTGAGGCCCATCATCAATACATGGAGGTGAAGATGACTGTATTTGCCCTTATGGAAAAAAATTTTATAATTATTAAATTATAGCCAACCAGAAATATTTGGAGACTATCTTAGTTATTTGAAAGATAGAATTTTAAATTTCAGTTACCAATTTTGAGTCCCTTTTATTTCCACAGTGCTATGTGGAACACAGAGTTTGGGTCAGTACACTAAATGCAGACCACAAGTGCCTGCATTCATGCAGCTGAAACATGGCTCTGAGTTTTTTAGCATTCAGAGTAATGGTGTTACTGGTATTAGAAGACATAGAGTTTGATTGAGTAAAGATTTCCAGTTGCTCAGGAGTAAAGCTTTCTTAGGTGCTGAACTCACAGCACTGTCTCCTGAGGATTTTTACACAAAGTAGACACTCTGTAATAGAGAGAAATATATCTGCAGTGCCCTCTTGACAGTATGTCCAGCAGGGAATTTTGTAGGCTGAATCTTATGTAATCCTTCAGTACGTTTTGGCCACATCAAGCTAAAATAAGATTGAATAATGGCAACATACAGAGGAACAAAGAATGCGGCCCAAGAAATACTTTGGATTGATCTAATAAAAAATGTAATATGTAAAGAAGTATATTATGTCTCAGAAACACTATAACATAATATCAGAAAGAAAAAGTAATTCTATTCCACTAGCAGATGGTAGAACAGTAATTTGGACTACATTTTTAGCCTTTTCTTTTTGGCAAAATTGGGGCAATATTGACTTCTCGTTGTTTGAGAAACTAACAAAATAAAAGCATTTTTATTGTAAAATTAGTTTATAATTGTCATATTTAAGAAAGCAAATAGAAACATCACTGGGAGGATCATTTTCTGGCTCTGACGGTGATGCACTGTGACACACGTGCATACATGTGCACACATGCACACACGTGTGTGCACATGCACACACATGCACCAACACACACAGCCACAAAGAGTCACCTGTTGCTGCTGAGCTGAATACCTAATTTTTAGATTATAATTGAAATACTTTGATTTACAACTTAAACAAGGGGTATTTTTATAAAAGAAAATAACATTTTCTTTTATGTATTTTCAGTAAAGGAAAAATTACCACGAGGAATGAAATAGAGCTGGAGATCATCTATTTTTCCTTTTGTAATAAAAACATATATCCTACTGTCCATAAATTTCACATATCCCTTAAAAATCATGAAAATGATTCGACCTGAACTGACTATAACATTTGTAGGACTCAACTAGAGAAAAGCTCTTCTTCGTAGGACTTCTGACAAAAGGTGCTATGCTTCCTGAGGACACTTGTGTTCCATCCAGCTTAGTTTGGATTGCAATGCACCATCTTAGACTTTAAGGTTTTATTCACTGAGCCCAATATAATTGAGCCAAATATAACATTTTATATTTAGTTCATATTAAAGATTTTCTCTCACTTTTCAACATCACATAGCACTGTATTCTCATCTTACCCAATTTTAATAAAGACAAGTATTAATGGTATAGCTTAGGCCTGGGTTATCTGGAAGTGATAATACAGTCAGGTAACCTAGATATATCTAGATCCTCTTTTGGTGTTTTGCTGCTTTTACATGAGATTTCTAAGTAGTTGTACGGATAAAGTAAAATATGAATGGAAATCAGGTGTCATTCATTTCAAACTTTTTTTGATTATCAGTTTTATGCCAGGCTCTGTCCTAAGTGCTAGAAATATTTTAGTGAACAAAGTGATAGAAATGTTGTGTTATAGAGCTTACATTCTGGTAAGCAAATCGATAGAAAATGCAGTATGTCAGATTGACTTTTGAAAAACCCAACAATCTAGACTGTTTCTTAAATTGCCTACTCCAAAGCAGGTCTCTGTTAGAGCGGACCTAGAGCGTGTGGTTTAGGCTCTTCTATTCTTACTTCTCCGTGTGCCGAGCTGGCCGCCACACTCAGAGTGATGAGTGCACACCACACCCGGGACGGGAGGGAGGAAAAGCAGAGGGCCTTTAAATGGCAGAGCTTTGGCCCACTGTTAAACAGGTCTTACAGTGTCACAATCGGACCAATCAAATTTTCAACCTCTTGCACTAGGACTGGCATATTGGAGAGGGTGAGACATTCTGAGTTAAAGGACATGTAGGGAGAGCAAAGCCCCCACCCCTTCCCTGCCACACAAGAACCCACGCATTCCAAATGTTGGCTAATGTAAATAACACTGCAGTGAACATAGGGGTGCCTCTATTCTTTCGAATTACTGCTTTGGGTTTCTTTGAGTAGGTGCTCAGAGTGGGATTGCTGGATCATAAGGCAGTTCCATTTTTAATTTTTTGAGGAAACTCCATACTGTTTTCCACAGTGACTGTACCAGTCTGTATTCCCACCAACAGTGCATGAGGGTTCCCTTTTCTCCACATCCTTGCAAACACCTGTTGTTTGATGATTTATTAATTATTGCCATTCTGTCAGGTAGGAGGTGATATCTCATTGTGGTTTTAATTTGCATTTCTCTGTGGCCAAAGTGTCCATCAGTAGATGAGTAGATAAAAAAGCTGTGGTACATTTACACAATGGAACATTACTCAACTATAAAAAAAAAAAGAAATCTTACCTTTTGCAATAGCACTGATGGACCTGGATAGCATTATGCTAAGTGTAATAAGCCAGCCAGAGGAAGACAAGTACCATATGATATCACTTATATGTGGAATCTAATGAACAAAATAAACTAATAAACAATATAGAAACAGACTTACAGATACAGAGAAGAGACTGAGAGCTGTCAGAGGGGAAGGGGTTAGGGGCCGGTTGAAAGAGGTGAAGGGATTAAGCAAAGAAAAAAATCTCATAGACATGGACAACAGTATGGTGATCACCAGAGGAAAAACGGTGGGGGGAGGTAGAAGAGGTTAAAGGGGGAATAAATGGTGATGGAAGGAGACTTGACTTGAGATGGTAAACACACAATACAATATACAAATGACATATTATAGAATTGTATACCTGAAACCCATATAATTCTATTCATCAATGTCACCCCAATAAATTCAATTAAAACAAGAACCAATGCACTGATTGCCATTCTCAGGCAAAGACTTCTTATTCATGAAACAAAAGAATCCCTCCTGTGTGGCCTGCATTCCTCTACACACACAGAACTAGAATCTCTTGTCTAATAGTGTTCGTTGGCTTCATTCTCTGAAAATCTAACAAACCAAAATATGAATGCCCACAGCCCAGGATAGCTTGTCAATGCTCTGCATCAAGAGAACTTTCCTTCCATGCACTCTCACAGCTGGGATTTTTCTTAATTTTTATCATCAATTTATTTTGCTTAAATATGGCGTAATGAGGATCAGGTTTTTATCCCCCTAGGATTAAAGTCCTATAGTCAGGTAAAAATCTCTTGGTGTGCATGGTAGTTATTTTAGGAATATATAATTTCTTTTTAATTGGCTGTTCCTAGTGCACTAATTCAGAATGCACCAACTCATTCGCCACGAGGGTCATTAGATGCCAAGTCAGATAGGTAGCTGATCTGTCTTGTGTAGTACATGGAAGTTGCTTCAGGAGTCTTTTCTCTCTCTCTCTTCCTTGGTCTTTCACTCTCTTTTTCTTTTGCTCTCTTATTAATTCTGTTTCCAGGGGTGCTGCAGCAGGTGGGGCATTTTATCTTCTCATCTCATTAATCACTTGTGGGTGGCTGAGGAGAACTCTATTAATACCTGGTCAAAAGGCAGGATAATCTATAACATCCAGCAGCAGCAGCAGCAGCAAAGCCAGCTGTGGAGGCAATGTGTTACTATGTAACCAGGCTGAAGCAATTTATGCAAACTAACACATTGCCACTCTAAAGGAAGCCTGCTCGCTCAAACCAGGGGAGAGATGATTACTTTAACTCTCCCACCTGCATGAGTGGCCCTCTGCAGAACTGTCACATGTCAAAGTTGGGGTGTGCACTCTCAACACTTCTGCTAAGTATCTTCTCTCTTTCCCACCTCTTTGGACACCATAGGATCGTGTGTTCTTTCAGGACACTGCTTTACCCTGCTCCTGCCCCACCGAACACTCTCTCAGGTTTTTTATTCATATTTTGATTTTAAAAAGTAATGTATTACCCCTTTCACAATTTTTCACTGTGGCTGAATTTTTCATCACATGTTGGAAATTGAAGACGAGGTCAATTAGCGTTGCCTAAGCTCCTGAAAAGCCATACAGGCTTCTGCTCTTCAGCCGTTTTATCGCCCACATATCCTATGGCTGTCACAAAAAAGCGGCTGTATATATTGTGTTAACTAATGCATTTTATCATTAAAAAAATCACAAACATGTTTGTTATAACTGTAAATGGATTATCTGATGTGGGAGATTAACACACTGAATCGATATAATTCCAGCCAAAAGCAAAGGATCCTGTTACTTCAGTTAATTTTTACAAACCTCTCAGGAGGAAATAGAAGACAAACACTAGATCTTTCTGAGCACTGAGGATATCTTGAGGATCCCCTAGTCTCATCTCATAGATCTCTAGGATAGAAGGGAGCTCACCACTGAGATGGACTAGGCTTCACGCTCCCAAAAGAATTAAAGGTACAGCTCTAACCCAAGAGGTCATCTGCTGTGGGTAATTGGACAAATGATGCTTTATGCTGTTACTAAAGAAATTGTGACTGAGGTATTAAGTAAAGAGACTCATAGAGTTAAGTTTGCCTTATAGTGAGTGGAGTAGCTGGAAGCCAGTTAGAGCAAGTTCCAGGGTTATATATTTGCATATTCTTAAAATTTCAAAACAGAATTTGAATATGACTATCACATGTTTAGAAAGCCAGAAGAAATACCTGCTGAAAATTGACTGAAATCAATGTTTCTGTAGTTTCTCTTATTAAATAGCACATTTGTAATAAAACCTGATTCCCACCTAAGGTCCGGGGCCATGGTTTCCTATTTGGATTTACTGTACTCGGTGGTGTTAAATTTGGTGTGCCTTGACTACTATGGCAACCTGGTGAAGCCAGTCCCCCAGTACCACTGAGGTTTTGTTGCTTGTCACAAGAATAATTGAAGGAAATGATAACTTTTAGAGGTCAGTGAAAATAAGGATATAATTTCCCCCATCTAAATACGTGGACTCCCTAAATTCTGTTTTAGAGCCCCACAAGTGTAATCTGTTTTTGTGAGATATTGAGGCATATTGAAGATTAGGTATAGATTAAGTTGCATCTAGAAAGGTAATGCTGAAAATTTTTTTGCTACTAAATTTACCCCATGATTGCATAACCAGAGATACAAAGAAACCAGTCTCTGACCCTTTCTCTGCCTCTCCAGTCCTCATTTCTACTCTGCACTCTGATGTATCCTGGATCTGCCTGATTTGAACTTCTCTACTCTTTCCGTAGTTAATGTATGACCACTGGCCCTCAGACCTGGGGCTCTACAATGATTTGTTTGTTTAAAAAAACCCTTCCCTTTGTGATCTCACTTTTCTTCTGACTTCCATGCATGTTAACATTTAGTCTGTCTCCTGGCTACCTACCACGGCTCTACCTCCCATGAATGGCCCATCTCCAACCTTGCAGAGGAATTTGGACAAATGAGAAGGGAAGCAGTTTCTTGTGTTAATTAGGGGAACTAGAGGCCTAATGAAAATTTGACAGAGTACTTTGCCTTTTGCTATGACTTGCTTTTTGGAAGACAGAAATAGCAATGAATAATTTTAACTATATCATGGGTTGAAGCAATTTACAATACCATGTTTACTTATATTTTTGGCAGGCAAGAGACAGTTCCTAATGCAGTTCAGGTCATCATCCTTATTTAAATTTTTGCAATGGCTCCTAATAACAAGAATACAGCAATAAGCCAAAATCCAGCACCCTAAAGTCATTTGGCTCTATATTGCATATAGTTGACAGATAATGTTCAAGTCAGTTTGTTTCCTTACAAGACAACAGACCCCTCACCTTCCTTGATGAATCAAATTTACCTCCTTAAACATATTCCATGTGTCCCTCTAAGTCTTCCAAAATTTTATTTAGGATGATATACCTATTAGTTGATTACACTGGATTTATAACTAACCTGGTTTAGGTGGTAGAACCTCTATAATCGAGAGCAGTTGGCAACACATTTTGTAATTGGATAGTCATCATCTGGGTTATTTAGTTGCATTGTGACTAAACTAATGATGATAAATGTCCTGTTACACTCCAGGCTTGTCTGTCGAAACTTGCATGAGAATGATAAATGAAGGCATCTAGAGGAGAGGGACAGGATGGACCTGGAAACTGTACCACAGGAACAATGGTTGAGGGAATTGGGGTGTTTATCTTGGAACATAATAATAACATTTAAGAATAAGAATAACTGTCTTGAGTAAGTGGACTTCAATCTTGAAGGAATCATTGCAGAAATTTAAATGAGGATGATAACCTGAATTGAATAAGAGCTCTCTACTGCATTCCAAAATATAAACAAACATGGTGCTATAAATTACATCAGCTCATGATATAGTTAAAATTATTCACTGTTTACCTCTATTTGTCTTGAGTGGAGGACAGAACAGAACCAGAACCATTGAGCAAATGTTAAGAAAGGCATATTTTAGCTTAAGATAAGAAAGAGATTTCTACTAATTAGACCTTTAAACAACCAAGCAAAGACCCCCACCCCAACTCTTATAATTTATGATTCTGTGGTTGGAGAGACAGTCATGGGATGAAGCCCTGATCCTGTGCAAGGTGATTTAATGATATACATTGATATTCTAGTTCATTATTCATATTTATGGCATTTTTGTCTGTTCTCCTATTAACACTTTGCTGGTGGCCAAAGCTGTGACTGTCATTAACAGAGAATAGCATTTTAGTTCTGCAAGTCTAGCAACACATGATATATTAGATATTTATGATATCTGTATCCAGGGTAAAAGAGTCTCCTCCAACCCCTCGCTCATAGGCTCAAGAATTCATAATCATTTTTTACCCCATGGGATAGTCTGGGTACCTATCTCATAGAAACTCTGATTGCTGTTCCCATTAAAATTCCTACTTTCACCAGCACACGATTTTTGCATATAACTCTAGGGGTATGGGCAACCTTTGAAGCTCAGCTGTAGAACTCTAAATAAGAACCTCAACATTAGAGAGCTTTTGGCTGTTTTATTTCAGTGAAGAAGAATGGGTTTCAGAAGGAAACAATGATGTAGTTTGATTTTCCTGGTTTCTCACTTGTTCCTTATAGCTCGTTCTGCTCTACAATGTGGCAGGGACCTCAGGTGGTGATCTAGATCATTCTTGTGTTGCTTTGCAGCAGGATTTAGCAGAATTACACGTGTACTTCCCAGAATACTGTATTGGCAAAACTCCCAAAGAAGATTCCATGCTTTAATGCACTTTATTAATCCTGGATTTTTTTTTTTTAAGCTAAGTGGGGTTTTATGTTGTCCTGTAAAGAAAGCATGACTGGGAATGATACAGGGGAAAAAAAAATGAAGAGAAAGGAGGGTTTGTGGTCAAGCCAGCAAACCTGTGGGCTACTGGGGAGCTAACTACCCAGCCCTCAAGCCCACTTTGGGAGCCTTTGTAGATCACTGCTTTCAGAGTTTTCCTAAGAGATGATGAGGCTGGGATTTGTAGAACCCAACTTACATCGGCTGATGAGGGTGGGTAACACTTCTGGCCTGCTGAGCTGGTAGCAAAAAGAGCTTCAGTGGCCAGAAAAAGCCCTTTTAAAAATAAATTTAGTCACTAGGAAGTTGGACTGGTATCCTTGAAGTAGTGAAGGGGTGTGGAAATAGGTGTGGCACCTAAAGCATCTGCTGCAAAACTTTTTTATGGTCTGTGCTTAAGGTTTGTTTCAATGCATGTTATAGCAAACTTAATAAAATGTAGAATGAGACAAGTTTGTAAATTTCATTAGCAATGCAAATTTTTTTTTTTTTAGAGTCCCAGTTTCCTAAAAGTTTCTACTATTGTGACTAGGACTAAATTGGTACTTTATCTTAGTGAAGGTAAATTGGTTTGAAAAATACCTGCAATTCATTTTTGCTCATAGGTTCAACTTACATTAAATATTTTTCCAGAGTTCCTACTTTTAGAAAACATGGTGACTATGGGGTTCATGTCCTCTTATTCTTTTGGTATATTCTTTTGTTCTCATGGCAGGGTAAACTTTGGTTATAAAATGAGTTAAGAAGTGTTCCCTCCTTTTCCATTTCTTGTTAGAGTTTGTGAGTTGTTTTTTTGGTTACTGATTCAGTCTCTTCTCTTGTAGTACGTCCATTCTTGAGTTACTTTTAGTAGTTTGTGTTTTTATACGAGTTTGTCCATTTCCTCTGTCTAATTCATTGGCATACAATTTTTTAAAGCAATATTCATTTATAATCCTATTTCTGTGAGTTAGTAGTAATGTCACCCTTATTTCCAAAGTAATTTGAGTCTGTTTTTCTCTCTCCCTTTCCTCTATTCCCTCCCTCCATCTCATCCTTTTCTCCCCCACTCTCTCTTTCACCTGTCAATCTAACTATAATTTTGTTAATTTTGTTGATCTTTTAAAGAAACAGCTTTTGGCTTCATTGACTTTTCTCAAATATTTTCTCTTCTCTATTTCATTAATTTCCACTTTAATCTTTTTGATGTCCTTCCTTCTCTTGCTTTAAGTTTAGTTTGTTTTTCTTTTTCCCATGTAATTTAGACAATTGATTTGAGATATTTCTTCCTTCTTAACATGGACATTGATAGCTATAAATCCTCTCTAAGCACTGCTTTAGCTGCTTCTCATAACTTTTCCTATGCCGTGTTTCTATTTTCATTTCTCAAAGTATTTTCTGATTTCATTTTTTATTTAATTTTTGACTTATTCATTATTTATGTGTGTTGTTTAATTTTCACATATTCATTAGTTTTCCAAATATTTTCCTGCTGTTGGTTTTTAATTTCATTTTAATTTCAGTGTATTGGGCGGAATGTTCTCTAGAAGTCTGTTAGCTTTAGTCAATCTACAGGGCTCCTAAAGCCTTCTTTTCCTTGTCTTTTTGTCCAGTTGTCCTATTACTGAAAGTGGAAACCATCAGCTCTTAAATTTTTATTCCTTAAAATACTCCCAGCTCTATTGTAATCTTATTGAGTTGTGATCATAAAATTTGCTTGTAGTTTTTCAGACTATAAAACAATATTACTTAATTCAAAAGTAACTCTTGAGCCTTAGTATTCCCATCTTCAAAATGAAATAATAATTTCTGCACAGCTTGCTTTAAATGAATGATATTTGGATTATACCTAATAATATATTCACCTAGGAAAACAATTTATAATTATGTAGACTGCTGTACCAGTGGTTCTCAACCGGAATTTGGGAAACATCTGAAGATATTTTTGATCATCACAACTTGGGAAGTACTACTGGCATCTAGTGGGTGGAGGCCAGGTTTGCTGCTAAATATCATACGAGACACAGGAGAGCCCTTTTCAATGTAGCATTATCTGGCCCAAACATCACTGTGCTATATATGGGTGACTCAGCTATTACAGAATAAAGACTAAGAGAAGATGTAAGTGGTGTTTATAAAATCATGGAACGTGTGGATAAGCAGATGTGAAGCTTAGTCACAAATCACGAATGTCTTAAAGAAGGGTCTATCTATTAGACCTCAAAAAGAGTAAGTTAAAAAAATGTATATATTGAGTGGGTTTTACATTATACAAATAATCATAATAAAATAACATATAAGTGCAAAATAAAAGTTGCTGGTCCCTTATGTGTCCACAATTATTGTAGGACACATATTATTGTACAATAATAGTAACAACATTGAGGGAAAAAGAAAGCATGGATTTAGATCTTCATATTAGAAACATGTATAAAATTATAAGTAAAAATACAAAAATTATCAAGTATCTTTTAAAAATGTATAAAAACTATTTGTCTGGAGAAAGTAAGAATTTTCTGCTACAGTCAGAGGGTTTATTTACAAACAGAAAGATGGATATTTTGGCAACCTAAAGAGTAGAGCTTTTCTAATTCAAATGAACAAGCATCTAAAGCAAACACAAAGAAGATATTTGAAAAAGAGAGCTTCTATCATACCATCCTACCAATCATACTTCTTAAAAATAACCACTGTTAACATTTTGTATTTTTCTAAGGAAAAAAATGGATCTAATTTAAAAGACTAGTAAATTCATTGAAACTATAGGTACCATGGAGGCGGGTTTATGTGTGTCCAGGGGAAGACATTTCCATTCTGTTTATTTCTATTCTGTTAAGCCTCGGATGATGTGGAAGAGATCTTTGTCTTTTTTATTATGATACGTTGAAAGCAACCTTTATCTACCTTATTATTTTATCAGTTATTCCAAAAGCAGAATGTAGTTCTAAGAAAGTGTAACATTTGGATGTCAATCACTCTGATTATCCCGATATGTTTGAGTTTGCAATACGTATCCTAAAATCTAACTCACTCCTACACCTGTCCTGATAGGGCATAAACACAAGTGCAGGAAATGGCAGTTTCACTTTCGAAAGCATAACTCTAGTATATTCATTTCAGTCAAACTTCAAACTTAGCTGAGTCTTTCAGGAGCTTTAATGTTTTCAAAAGCTCCTTAGAAAATCTTTCAGGCAAAGGGGACTTAGAATCACACATTCCAAAGCTCAGCAGTCAATGAGAATGCAGATAATAAGAGTTTAGCAACCATTAGCATGCAGCTGTTTCTTTTTTTTCCTTCCCCTCCCCCCACCCCAACACTGTGCAAGTGGACCTCATTTTTTCTGGGCAGCATTTTACTGCAGAACAACTCAGGAATTGGCATCATTGGCAAATGCAATGCAATGTCCTGGAACTTTTCAAACAGCTCACCTTCAGTCCTGTATGTGATAAAGAACCATGGATTTCATGGGATTCTTTTTTATAATAGGTCACTAATCACTCTTGATCCTATGATAAATTTAAATACTAACTAATCCACTTTGAATAGGGATTAAGCTTCAATGTAGGAGGAAAGTATTCATTAGAATTCATTACATCAATTTGTAATTTGAATGATGCATCTTCTAAATAAGGTACTGCAGCTTCTAGTGATAGTTAACGGGAACCTAAATATCCTCATTATTAATTAATGGAAAGAGTGATAAAAACTATAATAATTGAGAGAATGCTTGTGAGTCCCTACTCTTCCCTTAGCTTTTTGAAATATCTAGCAGTTATTATTTTTCAGACAAACAATGCCAAGGTAGAATAATCACCACAGTAGAAAGAAAAATATAACAAACTCAAATTTCTTATGGATAATTTAGTGTGCATAAAAAATGGAATATATGTTGTAGACTTCCTTATTTTGATCTATCTTTATTGTTGTTAGACTCATTGTTGTCAAATGATTTTAAAAATTTGGGATAGAAATCAGATAAGATAATCATTTTTAACTGTCTTATATTATCCATATGTTGAATGAAAATATCTAACATTACTGAGCTCACATTGAATAATAGCTTCCTAACCTGAGTAATATTTCATTCTGAATAATTGCCATTATAGTATAATTATTTAAATTTTGATCTGAGGGTATTTAAGCCATGAAAGAGAAATGAATTAGACATTTATCTTTCTTTAGCGCTTAAAAAAATAAAGACTTTGTAAGTAGTTAGTCATTTGAGAACTGAATAATGAACTTGTATTCTGGGACCTCAATGTCTAGGAAAGTGTTTCATTCAACTTGAAAAACTAAATAATAGTCTAGAATGCAGTGAATTGTCTTAAATTTAATTCTATACCTATACCGTATCATCGAACTTGATGAATTTTATTACTTATTAAAAATGACTTTTGTCATTGAGGTTGACAAGTGAAATACAATTAAGAATGTTCGCACAGCACTTGGTGTGTGCTAGACACTGTGCTACCTCTCTGTGCCATGAACTCAACTAGTCTCCACAAAGGCCTTCTAGTGCAGTTGTACTAGACACTGCATTCCATAGGTTAGGGGCATGAGGCCCAGAGGGGTTAAACAACTCAGAGAGGTTAAACAGAGTCACACAGGGAGTTAATTCTTTGGATTCAAGTATTTGGAACTTGGATTCAAACCTGGGCAATGTGGCACTAGAGCCCATGTTTGTCTTTACTCCACTGCCCTGCCTTGCTGGTGTGATGCCCTCATCTCAGTGACTGTCCCCCCAATGATCCATTTCATACACATAGGGACATGTTTTAATTTTAATTTAAAAAAAAAATTTCCACAATGGAATAATCTCCCAATCCCTCTTTCTCAGCTCATTACTGATTCTTTTCAACCTTGTGTCATGAAAGGAGCTCAACCTATTCTCATAATCATAACGCTGGTACCAATGAAAAATGCCATCATTGCAGGCAATTCCCAGAAAATTCCTTTGAATCTTCTATTTACCATCTTATTCT
Organism: Mormoops blainvillei; assembly: GCA_004026545.1. Lineage (NCBI taxonomy): Eukaryota > Metazoa > Chordata > Mammalia > Chiroptera > Mormoopidae > Mormoops > Mormoops blainvillei. The sequence continues at coordinate 113,209 of PVJD01003007.1, read as the reverse complement.
TAACTTTCTTATTTTTACCAATTAGGTCCTGACCTCCTAGCATGATGAGAACATCATTTTTACATCATGGTCTTAGTGATAGATTTTGATTTCTCTAATTTGGTCCCTAGTTCCCTCATAAACCACAACTTGTGTCCTCACCCCTTAATTTTTTGCTCCTGGTCTTACATATCTTTACATTACCTATATCTTCTTCAGTTTATATTATTCATGGGTTAATCATAATTACATAGATTATAATGTGGTAATGATACATTCTGAAATTTCAGTGCCTTAACAAGATAAAGGCCCCACCACCCTCTTTCAGTCCTGCTATTAGGAGCAGGTGGTCTCCAAGGTTTCTATGGTAGGAGAAGTTGGGATGATGGAGAAATGCTCATTCTTGACTGAATTAGCCCCAAAATGGCATGTGCTCTGGTCAAAACTAGTCTATGGGCCCAACTTAACTGCAAGAGAGCCCGGGAAACACAGGGAAGTACATGGAATATTTGGTGAGCTTTAGTAATCTTTCCCATAATATATTAAGACCTCAAATTTTTTTGATGTATAAATTAAAAACTGCCTTTGAATTTTATCCTGAGAGTGAGATTATGACCTACTTAAATGATTTTATCTTTTTATTACTGATGCACAGTGAAAAGGACCCTATACAGAAACAGATTTTTAGAATACAGAAACAGATTTTTAATGCCAATGTTATGATGATATTTCACTATACTAGTAATCGGCATTAGAGGACTCCAAGTCAGGTAATGAAAGTGCCATGTTTTAAAGTCCATGAGGATATAAAGAACAAAGTAAAAGAAAAACAATCACCAGTGTTTTATACATCTCCTTTCAAATTTTCTTGCCCAGTCCTCCTTAACTGTTATAAAATGGGGCATGTGGGTATGTGTGTCAATCAAGATAATGTGTATCAATAAGAGTATATTACAGATTAGAATAGCAAAACTATATTATTTCTTTGGTGTTATGGGGAGATCTTTTGTTTATAGATTTCTAAGATGGAAAGACTGTAATTGATTATTCAAGCTTTCACAGTTGTTTTCCAAAGAAGACTAGAAGTGGCACTTCACTTTGGAAGCCCTTTGTAAATAGGTAAACTTGTAATATGTATATATATTTCCATCCTCATAAGATAATGTGGGTGTATATTTATATAAAAAATGTGAGTTTTCTTGGAAAGGATAAATAATACCCTTGTGGAAATTTTTGACCTATTTTTTTTAACCTGGTAAAAGATACTTGTAGAATGAATCTCCAATAAAACATCTTTTATATTACTTAATCTTCTCTGAATGTGTAAAATCTTCGATTTCATCTGAAGTTTTCAAATTTATATTGATCACTACTTGAACATTCTATTTTCTTAGGTTTTCGGGTTAAATGACACATCCAGCCAAAAGTGGAATTTCTGCTCCTGTCACAACATCAAATGATACAGTAATAATGGATACTGTATTGGAAAAAAATAATGTAATTGTTGATTGCTGGCACCTAATATGAAAACAAATAAATTAATCAATTAGTTGTCTATATTTCTTCAAATCATATAATCTTCTTGGAGGACAATTTTAGTGTGTCAATATTTGCAAAACTCTTAAAAGAGTAACTAATTCACAGTGGAAGTCTTGGGTCCCCACCAAGTCCTTGTTCACATATTTAAGCAGATCTTCCTTCCCTCCTTTCATTTAAGAAAATTGGTCCTGCCTTCTGGTATTCGTGTTAGCCATCCCTGTGCAGAGGTTGGTGAGCTTTCTGGTTGAGAGTTTATGAGGATCATAATTTGTATTTAAAAAGCTACATACACCACTAAATTATCAGTAATAAAATGGCTATAGGTCTTCTTCATTAACTGCAATATATAGATAATTTTCCTCACCAGAACAAAAATCTTGTAGACTGTGATTTAATAATTTCTGTACCTGTAAGGCTGATCACTATCTGAAAAACACAATCTATGGAATACTACCAATATCCAGATGAGAGTTTGCAAATTGATGGACCATACATAGGTAGTTGTTGGCTGGAAGTTGTGCTTTGGCTACACCCACATGTATGGTTTTACCTTATTTTAAGTATATTAGTTGCCTCATAAACAACAAAAAACAACCAAACAATTAAAAACCAAGGTATTTTACATAAAGGTGCAGATATAAGTGTCTTTTCAAAATCAGAAGGTCTAGCTATGTTGTAATTACATACCCTGCATGCAGTTATCGCTACCTAGTGCCTTTAGATGAGGCACATGTTCTTTAGGTCAGTTCCTCTGCTGGCCACCCCCAACTCTCAAGTGTCTTGTTGCAGGTGGAAATAGAACTCTTCCACAGAGTTGCAAGAAAACACGCAGGGACCCACACATAGGAGGCTGTGAGCAATTGTGGTAAGCTTTATTGAGTGGAAACAAAAGGCTGTCCCCAGGTGCCTGATGTCTCGTCCAGAACCAGGTGGCTCAGTCCTGGAACCACAAGCCTGCACTTGTCTTCACCAAGCCCAGGGGAACCAGGATCAAGAAATGCTTTGTTGCTACCTGCCACTAGCATCCAAAGCTCTAGCAGTCTAGCTTAGTCTCTGTCCCCTGTCAGTCTAGCTTAGACTCTGTCCCCTATCAGGCTAGCTTAGTCTCTGTTCACGTCTGACTCATGGCCAGCGCTGTGCTTCAGCAGGCACCTGGGCCCACGTGGTTGCCACGGATCACCATTCAAAACAAATACACTTTTAAAATTAAAGTTTAATTTGCGTATTTTAAAATGTACTATTCTCAAGTATACATTTTATGTGTGTTGACAAATGCACATTTTATTTCACTCATACCTCTATCAAGAAAAACATATTTTCATCATTTTAGGAAGTTCTTTCATGACCCTTTCTAGTTACCCTTGAGCACCTGGAAACAATCATTGTTGTAATTCTATTCAAAAAACAACTCAGCAAATTCTAAAGATCTTTTCGGCTTTATTCAACAATTCATGAATCAGGCAGCATCCAATGTAGCAAACAGAAAGGAACTTCAAGGAGCTGTACAGAATAAAAGACTTCTTATAGGTAGAAGGGAGCAGGAAGAAAGAAGTTATACTACATAAAAAAGTGGGTTGGTTGTTGCAAGGTTACTTTTCCTTAGAGGATGCAGGGGTGCATGAAGCAGATCACATACTAATGTTGATCAGGTGATTTCTGATTGACTGATTTAAGATTCTATTTCTGGGAAAGCCAAAATAGTAATTAAATTAGGCCACAGTTTGGTGACATGAAGCTTAGCATAAGTGACTTCATTTTGGGTCTATTGTTTTGCTTTTAATAATTCCCTCATTTTGATCACATTCTTAGCCTAACAGAGATGTGATCAAAATTTAAGGCATTAGTGCTATTCCCAGCTACTGCTCTGGAGTTCTCACAGTATGTATGTATGTATGTATGTATGTATGTATGTATGTATGTTTTTGCTGGTTCTCTGTGTGGTATTCACAAGTCATGATGTTGGGTTTACATTCTTTAAGTCACTCATTCTCATATATCTTTTTCTGATGTTCTAATTCTGGAGGGATTGTTTTGGTGGTTGGCAGGAAGACTATTATAATTATCATAATAGGCAGAATAACTTCCAATACCTGTAGAGTCATGGTCTTCAAGACCCAAACCAACCAGAATCAAATAAGTCAATGAAAGACCCCATTGTAGAAGCTACTTTCTTAAGCCAACTGGTTTGTTCATTAATCTTACATAGTTGAGCCTCAAGTTCCCCAGAAATGACAATCCAAGTGCAGCTAGTTGTGTTGGCCATTGCACAAACACCTCCTTGCTCAGTTAAAAGATAATCAAGGGTTATCCTATTATCAAGAACAACTTTGGGCCAAGAGTCTAGGGTGTTTTTTTGTTTTTTTTGACCAGTTATTGCTTTAATAACAGATTCTGTAATATCTTCAAGAATTAAGGAGAGATTTCTGATCATAACCTCATTTGCACTTACTCCTAGCCAGGGGAGTAGGGAATTTGCCAGGGAGATGCAAATTTTGAATCATGTATGCGTCATGGTAATTCCTGTTTCAGTCTATGGCTCAGGAAAGGTTGACAGCCTTAGAGGCCAGTAAAATTTAAGGGCCTGTAGACTGCATAGGTGGCTTAATCTGGTTACCCTTACCTTGTGTCCTTTCTTTAACAGAGCCGTTTTCCTTGGTTTAGGGGTTGTTAGCCAGAGGCAAGAAAACAGACCCATAGGATTAGAAAGCCTGACAAGTAGAAAGAGGGCTGAATTTTTCCTAGAGAAACTGAGGCACTGGAAATCAGGGAGAAGTTTGTGTTGGGCGGAACTACAAGATCACCAGCTTGTAGCAGATCCAACAGTCATTTAGAAGTTGGATTATTGCCCTTTGCTGTGGCATGAGATATGTAAACAATAGCGTTATCTTTCCAGGCCAGACCAAAGCAAAAGGTGGACAAAAGAATCATAAAGACCTTCATTATATAAGAATTGGGAAAAGGATGGTCAGAGAGGGAAGGAGGAATGGAAAGAAAGGTTCTTGATCCGATGTCTTGGGAGAAAGCAGCCTACCCTGGTGTTTGCTACTTCCTAGTCAATTTCTTTTTGAGGCCTTTAGCTTTTTCATAGGACCAGATGTCAGGTGGAGCCCTCTTTAGTTGCAAAATATGCATACAAAGTTTGACACCTTGTAATTTGGCAAAGGTGTCAGTAGTCAAGAGTACCTCAGAGGGTCCTTTCCATGAATCTTACTTTGCAAAAGCATCAGAGTAAAACAATAACTGTCTGTAAATGACAAAAGACTTAAATGTACTCATTGTTAGTGATCTGATGAGAGATTATTTAATGGAATTGATGAGAAAATTTGGTTGTTTCTGTGATATATAACATTTTAAGATAATAATTGGAATTATAATTGATAACATTATACTGAGACACATCAGATTTCTAGGAATTTCATACAGTCCCCAAAATACTTATATTAATAACATTCCTCCAAATCAGTATAACCTAAGAAGGTTTAACATCACTTCTTATTTGATAACACTTCTCATGTAATCTAACATATCAAATAAATCTAGTTAGTTTAACATTTTACCAGGTGAGAGACAAATTCTTTGGGGTTTTTCAGAAGCCCTGCGGAATTCTCAAAGTTATTTTTGAGTCAAAAAGATTCCATTTACAACTTGATTTTGGGAAGCTGTCAAAACATCAAAGGTATGAACATTTTACTAACTAGGATTATACATCATTATAAAATAATACTTAATAATCCATTTAAGCAAAGTAACAATAGGAGATATGAAAGCCAAATTCAGAAGGTCATATAGTTTTAAGCAAAACTTAGCTCCTTCAGTATTGAGAGGACTAGGTTTTCTTAATCAATGAAAGACCTGTTAAAGACAATGTGAAACAACCTAAATTAGTGCATTAAGGTACAAAATCTTTGCTGTTGAGGCAGGTTACATAAATGTAAAGAAACTTCCACAATCTCCTACTAAAAACAGACCAAAAGTCTAATAAAACTGTCTTTTCAGCAGAGAGAGAACCAAATTCTAACTTTGCACCAGTGTACTTTCGGTATTTAAGTTCATTTAAAAAAATAAACCTTAAATGAACCCCTTCATATCTTAGCTAGCTTCACCACACATAAAATTCCTTTCCCAAGACTACTTTTCCACAGAACTACTACAACTTTTTTATATCTATTCAGATTTTTCCCATTTTTTAAAGTAATGAAACAAGCATTTTACTTTTCTTGCCTACTTTTCATAGTTTCTTTTCATCCTTACTATTTTTAAGTAGTTTTAATTATATATATTGATTAGATTTCTTAATCTTTGGAGTCCTTAATTCCTAGTGAAAACTAAGAAGTAAGCAATTCGTGTCCTTTACACGAATACTCTTTGGATCGGCAAATTGACAAACACAGTTTATAATTTTTATAAGCACAGTCTTCCTCATGGTGCATTTTTCAATGTGGCACGAAACATCTTTATTAATGGACCCAAATATCTTTAGTTTCTCTTTAAAAGAAAACCAAAAATGGATAAACCTATGTTCAATAATTAGTGTTTCAGTATTTTCTTACTTGGAAATGATCTAAACGTTCAATGAATATCCATCATTTAACTTATCTCTGTATAACTTTAAAGTTTCATGTTACCAGAAAGATTTTGGAGACTATTTAAGTAGGCATACCATAAAATATAATCACTGCTGAAAAGTTAATCTAAAAACTCTATTCCACTTACATCTACCTAAATCACTTCTTTTTAAACATATTTTTATATTACTCATGAAAATTTCACAAGACATTAAACAAAGTGAGCCATCATTATGAAGTTATTTTTCTTCCTGACAAACTTTGTAACAGAGATAGCATGGACTTATTTGACTAGTAAACCCAGGTAGAATAAAATTTGTATGTCTACATTATATTTAATGCTGATAACTCTGAAGGCATACCTGTGTTAATTAAACCAACAACCTTAAACCACCTTTTATTTACCAAAGATTATCCCAGCTCCCATTAGCTTGAATGATATTTGGGTTAGTTTCAATGTTCCTGACAGCCTAGAAATACTTAATTTGATAAGTGCTTATTTTTCTTTAAGACAATTAAATAGAGCTTTTTACAAATTATTTTTGGCAATACTATCTAGAGGAAGAAAAATATCACACATCTACAACATACATACATAAACATACAGACACAAATGGATCTTACAGATTTTGTTTTAAAATTTTAGTTATGTGTCAGGTACAATAATACAAAACTTAACTAGTTTATGAATAATGGTTTAATACAAATTATGTTTCTGGCAGTTGGAATGAGTTGAAGTTACCTGCTCAGTTGGCTAACATTTTTTGCTACTAGTTGTAGAAAAGATACTTAAGAAGGCATTTTATTTTTTTCCATCTGGTAAGAAGATAGGTGAGCTTTGAATTGCTTCCAGAACTGCATTTTTGTTCTTTTAAAGACTCAGTTTATAAGACTAGGATAGTTATTTTTAATTCCTCAAAAACCTGTGGTGCAACCTAAATGACGTTGCAGGCTTAACCACGCTTCTAACTACAGTGTCTTCAGTTTGCTTCTTTATACCAGGGAGATCTTCCTCTTAGATGGAAATCAAAAGATTCCTATGTTCTAGGTTTAGAGCTGTTTGTCTTTGAAATGTTTGTTTTTCCTTCTGCGTATATAGTTTCATTTAGCTTAGGGGAGAAGGCCTAGAGGAAAATTCTTATCAGGTTCTGAATATCAGTTTCCAGTTTGATCAACTACTATTAAAAAAACAAAACCCTAAAACTTTTAACATATATCTTGTCAGGTTCAGCTGGGACAAACAGTCAAAATTTCTGGCATAATGAACACCACTTTAGACTCAAGAGTCTTCCCCCACAAAAGTGTAAAGGATACCACCTTCCCAAAAGCAAGAGCCACTCCCCAAAACAGTCCAAAGAAAGAATTAGATGGTGCCCTTGCAAACAGTGAAGAGTTGGCAGGACACTAGCGGAAAATGGAATTCGACCCACATTTCTGCCCTGCCACATTTTTGGCGACCCTGATCTGATGGTTGCCAAACCAAGTTCTCAGGACACAAAATGAGACAAACAAGGCAATAGTGGCCCATTGGAGGAAAAGGATCAATAACCAATGGGTCTGGATTTGGAAAGGTAGGAAGGTGTGAAATTTTACCTTCCTCTTGACTGACTACTACAGACACAGATATGGGAGAGCTGACCACAGACAGAATTCTTGCTCTTAGTCAGATCTGCCCGTTTTCCCAGGATCCCATCTGCAGATTCCTGAGTAGAGAGTGTACCTCTGGTAGCTTCCAGAATTGAACCAGGTTTTCCATTACTTTTAATTTTAGTTTCCTCTGATCTGTTTAAATGATAACTGGTAGCAATATAGCAAAGAATCTCTTGGAGTTCTGTCAAGCCAGAAAGAAGCTCATATCGGGGATCTACTTCAAGGGTAAATATGAGGGTCTCTATAAAGGTACTAACTGGACAGACTTTGCTTTATGAGTTTGTAGTTTCTTCAGAGTGGAAAGACAATTTACTTGGAGTGTTAGCAGGCTCTGAGTACTCAGGTGAAGGGGGATAGAGGGGAGTAGTGAGAATCATGTCAGTCTTGGCCTTTTTTTAGATTCCCTCTTGTATCTTTTGTTTTTCATTGGCTTTTGTAATAAATCTTTCAATGCATGCTAATAAAATAGGTATTCCATTCTGGTTTGTTTTTGTTTTTGTGTTTTGATTTTCGAGGTCTTGAGTTCAAGTGCACTTCTTAAATGAAGGATCTTTTCCAATTGAAACATTCCTCATAATGGCCATTGTAATTCTACACTGCCTTGCCATTTTTGTAGATATTCATAGCTTTTAGGACCGCAGATCTTAGATATAATTAAACAGTTTTTCTGGAAGATGGCAGGAAGATGGCCTGTTCAATTCTTTGAAATTTGAGGAGCCCGTTTCTTTAGCTAAGCCAAATTAAAATCTGAGAGGGATGTGCTGTTGGGCTGGGGATTTCGTAGTGTTTTATAGTGCACCTTACTAACAGAAATTTTGTGGAGGTTGGCCAGTGACCTAGTAAAAATGTAACCTGTCCCATGACCAGTTTATACTGGTGTGAGTCTTAAAATTAGGTGACAAGCGCTCTGCCAGCTTTCAAGTACTCAACCCATGTCCAGCAAAGTTGTAGCTTTGGCTGCTGAGATTTTCTTGAACAATCACCTATTATTCCTTTACCCCGTGTGCCATTAACAGAAACCAACAGTAACCAAATAAATGGAACTGTGTACAACAAGCAGTAACCAAAGAGATGGTCGCTTAGACTGGCCAAGAGAAGGCCTTCGGTGTGGATCATAAGCAATTCCCAGTGTGGAACTACAAGCTGCAGCACCAGACCAAACAGACAGAGAATGCAAACTAAACCAGAAGACTCCAACAAACGGGGACTTCAGACGGAACCAAGGTTTTGGAACTTGGGTTCCAGGTGGAATCATGTGCCATCTCAAGCTGACCTGAAAAACCCTGGGCTGGGACTGCAGAGTAACCGAGGGCTAAGAACTGCTGCCCCGTTAGAGCCTCCTGTCAGTCTAGACGGATCCATTAACCCTGAACTGGAAAGCCGATTAGATGAGGAGCTCAAAGCAAAGAAATTGCTGGATCGCAAGGTTGCTGTATGTTTACCTTTCTAAGACGGTGCTAGATTTCCAAAGCACTTTTACTATTTTACCTTCTCATCACAAATATGTGAGAGTCTGGTTAATCTACATCTTCGCCAACATTGAGTGCTGTATTTTTCTTTCAAGTTTTCTAGTGGTACCAGAGTATCATCTCATTACCATAATTTGAACTTCCATGGTGACATATGATGCTGAGCATTTTTTCATTTGTGTATTGTCCATTCACACATCTTATTTTGTGATTTTTAAATTTCGTGTGTGTGTTCAGAGAGAGATTATTTTTCTTTTTATTAATCAGCTATAGAAATTCTTTGTATATTCTAGATTCAAAGCCATTTTCTAAAATTTTGTGTGTGTGTTCAGGGAGAGATTATGTTTATTAATCAGGTGCAAGAATTCTTTGTATATTCTAGATTAAAGTTGGATATATAAAGTATAAATATTTTCTCCCATTTTTTTGAGGTGTTTGTCTCTTTCATCTGAATTGCTAAATTTCTCAGCATAGAGGGTTCACAGTTTCCTTCTATAATCTTATTGAGGTCTGCAGAATCTATAGTTACAACACTTCATTGAATGTTGGTATTAGCAATCTGTGCTTTTTTCTCTTTTTCTTGATGAATCTGAAGATTTTTATCAATTCTATTAGCCTTTACAAGGAACAAATTGTTGACTTTATTAATTTTCTAAATTGCTTATTTACTATTTCACTGATACGTTTTTTAAAGTTTCTCTACTTTTGATCTATTTGCTTTGAATTTATTCTTTTATTTTTCTTACTTCATAAGGCATAGATCACTGACTTTACATCTTCTTTTCTTCTTTAGGCAATCAAAGATGAAAAATTCCCTCTAAGAATGCTTTATCTGAATTAGATGCTTCAGCTATGTCAGTTGTATTGATATTATAGCTTTTGTTTTTATCGTAGTTATATTACTGAATTTCCTGATAAAAGTTTTCATGTTATGGCTTTAATTATAGCATTGATATTTAAAACACATAACATGATGATGCTTCCAGGGCACTGGCAAATAGCTCTTTTAAAATCATCTGAAACACTTAGCATATTTTCTGGTAAAGAAGTTTTTATTGTAAGAAAATGATCACACTTTTTAGCCCAATTAAAAGGAAAACTGTGCCCTGGCTGGTGTGTCTCAGTGGATCGAGTGCCGGCCTGTGAACCAAAGGGTTGCCAGTTTGATTCCCAATCAGGGCACATGCCTGGGTTGCAGGCCAGGTGCCCAGTAAAGGGGATGTGAGAGACAACCACACATTGATGTTTCTCTTCCTCTCTTTCTCCCTCCCTTCTCCTCTCTAAAAAAATAAATAAAAAAAAAAAAAGAAAGAAAACGGAACATTGGAAAATAAGTCATTAAGTTACATGTGAACTTTATAAACTCTTACAATTTTTTTCCTGGTGAGTTGATAGCTGTCCACTAGTATAGGATCCAAGTCAAAGGGAGAGAGTAAAAAACTAAGTCAAAATTAATTTTAGAGGCTCTCATCTATTAATGTTAGTCAAATCTTTGATTATATTTTCCTATGATCAATCTTCTTAAAACATCAATATATGTTTATTTCAATTAGTTCAAACTGAAATGAAATGCAGTTTTTGTTTTCAAACTTTTTCTTCAATTATTTCACAGTTACTATTCAATACTCTGAGAATTATTGCTCAATTATAGAACAAACAAGAACATGTTTAATGCAGCCAAAGTAATTTGTTGCATTGATATTTGAGAACTCTTCAGCTAAGGTATTAACAATTCTTTTTTATCTTTCTGTATTTTACATCTTATCTATTTCATTATTTAAATGGAAATCTTTCAAGAAAGACAAACAGTTCCTATTCAGTGAATACCAACAGAGTTGAGGCCAGTGGGGAAGAATGTGTTCTTCCCTCTCGATGGAAGCGTTTAAAGTTCTCAATTTCTCCTCCTTCTCCTTTCCTCTTTTTCTTCTACTTCCTCATTCTCCTCCTCCTCCTTTTCCACATCCCATTCCTTCAAATCAATTCTTATTTCCTTAATGGAAAATAGTACGCTTTCCTGGAGAGTATATACATATGAGTAAAAAGACATACTACATCTCATTTCTCTGAATTATATTCACTTAGCAGTGATATAACTGATTTGGAACATGGATGGAATTGCTAATGCCAATGGGATAATTTTAGGGAATCAATTCATAGTGCTCAGATCCTGCCATGAGGCCTGGAAAAATGTAGAAGGTATGCAGTTAAGACTGGGGAATGTCAGCAGTCAAATCAAGCGCATTGGGAAAATAAGAAATGGACTACTTTTCATTCAAAGTGAAGTAGAGAAAAACCTGTAAAAAGTCACTGGAATTATGTTTTTAAAAAGATCAGTTAACTAAAGAAAAATGGGCAAGATATTTAAGGAGGAAATTCACAGAGGAGGAAATACTGATAGCTAAAAATCATAAGAAAAGATGCTCATTTACAAAAGGCATAAAGATAATGCATTTTTAAATGTTATATAATTTCACGTTCATTAGATTAGCAAAAAGTAAAAAAATGCCTAAAAGTGAAGCATTGATGAGAACATGGAGTCCCATATACTATTGGTGGGCATGAAAAATAATAGAATCACTTCGGAAAGAAATTTAGCTTCATTTACTTTGCTGGATATTTTCTGGTTGTTCTATCATATCCATTCTCTTTCTTTGTCCAGTTTTTGCCCTTGGAGGCTTACCTTACATCAAAAGCTTCCTTGGTCCCTTGGTTTCCAACTGGGTGCAATGGGAGATTGAAGGAGGAGAGGCAAGGTAAGTTTATGGTATTTATTTTCTTGCTCGTCTCACATGTACTTGCTGTGCCCTATTCCTTAAACCACAGGTCCTGTCAGAGAGTTCTCTCCTTAGAGTTACGTTTTCCACATGATTGTAACTGCTTTCTCCTCGTTGTTACTTGAGACCTAAGAGTGGTAAGGGCTTTCTGCTCATGTTTATCCCAGAGTATTGTGCTATTTCTTATGTCCCTAAATGTTACCAATGAATATTAAATATTTTTTATTAAATTCCCCTTAAATTTTCCAGTTTGAATGTGTCATCTGATTCTTGCTAGGAACCCAAAGGATATCCCTGGTAAAATTAAATAGATATACACCATGAATCAGCAATAACAATTATTAGGTATATATTCTTGAGATAGTCTTGCACAGTGGCTCAATCCCATAAATGTTTATGGAAGCCTTATTTGTAACAGCAAAAATAAAAAACAATCTGGATGCCCTAAAACAGGGTAATTGATCATGCATTGAAATACAATAATACAATGTAATATTACTTAGCAGTGAAAATGAAAAAAGCAAAACCAGTGTACCAACATGAATAAAACTCAAAAACATAATTTCTAGTGAAAAAAGTAAGTTGTAGAAGCATATAGACATAAGAAGCAATGTTAAGAAAAATTAATACCTATGTAACAACACTTTTATTGTTTCAAATTATATATAGTAAGAACACAAATACACATGAAGATGATGGGCCCCAAATTAAGGAAAGTGGTTATCTTTAGGGAGGAAGAGTGTGGGGTTGTTTAGGACTCCATAATGGTCTTCTGTTCTGTTGATATTGTAATGTTTTATTCCTTGGGGTGGTACAGGGTGCATGAATTTTCATTATATTATTACATTTTTTTATTGCCAAAAGTAGTTGATAATTTAAAACATTTCTAAAGGGCAGGAGAAGTGTAACCAATCAACCATAAAAGGAGCATGACCTCTGTTAAGAAGATATTTCAAATTTGCCTTGAGTGGTTCTGTCCCTATTTTTGTCCTCATAGAAAATGCTAGCATATCCCTCTACAGTCCTGCCTAATTATCTCAGGATAAGGACATCTGGTGATATCCTATATATCCTTTGTAATATTTGTGCAGTTTTGGTTAGAATGGGAATCTTTCATCTTTCAGATGTTTTTTTTCTGGACAGTGGGAAGAAAAAGTGTGGATTTAAGTGAATACCCTGCTGCCAACTTCTTGCTTGAATCCAGCTGGGGATATTTTTTAGTGTGCTTATGCCAAGATATCAAGAGATTCTCATAAGAGCGCTCCATGAGGACAAGTGTCTCCACTCTTTTCATCTTTCAGGATAATGTCCTTGCATTCTTTTTAGGATTATTATGGATATGGCAGGGTAATTTTAGTAAGTCTTGCAATATGGAGAAGGGGCATGGCATCAACATAAACTTTGTCAAATTTATTCTTTAAGCTATTATGTTGTAGTCCCAAGAAGCAAACAGGCTGCTTCTTTTAAGGAAAACTGTTGTTTTCCTTTAAAAAAAAAATGCAGCTTTTTTTCCATGTTAACTAAGAGATGCTGGGAAGTAATGTAGTATCCTTATGTTGGTTGAAATAGCATACTGTATCACAGAGTAAAAGGTTTAATCTTGTTGGTAGCACTGGAAAATATCCATACCTTGCCCGAGTTTGAGTACTTACTCTGCTAATAGCTGTAAGGTCTTAAGCAGGTTACTGAACTCTGCCGCAATCCCATCATTTGTCAAATGGGAAAAATAATAGCACCAGCATCACAGAGTCTTTGCGAGGATTATGTAAGCACCTAAAAGAGAGTCTAGACGTACTACTTCCATGTGACCCAGAAATTGCACTCCTAGGCACTTATTCCAGAAAAACAGAAACTTACATTCACACTAAAACCTATACAGAAATATTCATAGAAACTTTATCCGTAATAAACCCAAATTTAAACAACCTTAATTTAAAACATACCTTTTGTTATTCAGATAAGGTGAAACTAACAGATCAGGGGATAACTGCCATCAAAAGTTATTTTATTATTCAGTTTCTAAGTGGAGGGAGCACACCGTGCCATGTGGGAATGCTTTTGCAACCCCAGTATCAGATCGTATTGCAGATGGGTCCCCCTCTAATCAGGAGACTATGCAGGTGATTTAGGGCAGTCCATGGGACCCACAGGACCAGGAGGAGCCGGGCCTGGTCAAGGCCTGCGGAATGCGTACTGTGCTTGCACGAGCTGTGTTGTTCAGGGTAGAAGGGATCTGGAAGAGCTATGAGGTCCTGAGAAAATGGCTCACTAGCACAGGGTCTTGGGGATGGACCCAAGGCCTCTAATTCCAAGTGAGAAACTAACCAGTGGAGCCTATTCTCCCTAAAGGCAGATCTGGAGGGAACTTAAATACATTGCCATGGCTGGGTAGGGCGACTGGCCTGGCATATCCCACAATAAGAGACACCTGAGAGCATTGGTTGCCCAGAGCCGCCAGCTGCTGTGGGCCTGGTGCAGGAGCGTGAGCTGTGAGCTGCGCATGCGGGTCCTGAGCGTTCTCCGGAGCGAGGGAAAGTACATAGACCAGCCAGGACCCTGTACCCAGCCAGGACTCCGTTCAGGAGAGGCAGCATCACTGCAGTGGGCCCTTGGGGACAACAAGGCATCCACCAGTGTCCAAGACCGCGCCTGAGCGAAGGTTCCTCTTGACCTCGAAGCCAGATATCGCAGGAACCCTGAAGCCTTCTTGGTAGGACTAGGGTGTCCTGAAATGAGAGACACCTGGTGCCCCGGTACCTGTAGAGATCCAGAAGCCCACCAGCAGCCCGGTTCAAGGGGGGCTGACTGTTGCCACTTTTGAAGCAGCAGTAAACCATGCTATTCCTCTGCACAAGAAGATATCCAAGTATTTTGACCAGGAGGCTGCCCCAAGACCTTTTGAACAGGTGAGTACTGCTCATGCACTTGCCCAGTGGTTCCAGGTGGCAGGGGATCTGAAAGATTTCCAAGGTCGTGAGAGGCAGGTCACTGGCTGGGCCTCCAGGGGTTTGTCTGGAGGCTGAGGGGCCTTTATTGTTGTTTCTGCAGGAAGAACAGTAGAGATGTGGCAAACATGTTTAGAGTTGGCTAATTGGAATAATTTCAGCTGGCTGTGGGATATAAGGGCGATACTGTACTGGTACCTGCTCCTGGGATGATTAGGGCCAGGAAATATTGGCTTAGAGTTTAAAAGCCTAATAGAGGAAGTATGGGTGTGGGAGTAAAGGCAGGTGTATGTTTGCTATATCTGGGAATTGGCCAGCCCTGGAGATTGGGGAGCAGTTCTCCCAAGACCGGTAAGATGCCAAAACATCATAATAAAAAGGCATGCTTAATACAAACCCAGATGGTAAAAAAAAACAACTGAGAAAAGCCTATATCATGGGATATTACTGGGCAATAAAAAGGAGTGAGCTATTGACGCATGCAACAACTTGGATGAACCTTGTTTGACAGTGGGATGGGGTGTTGGTGATGGTGTATATGGGGCTATAAAGGAGCAACATCAGGGACCATTGTGGTGATAGAAATGTAGTGTATCTGGACTGTATCAATGTCAGTAGTCTGGTTGTGACATGGCATTGTGGTTTGTAAGAGGTTACCACTGTGAGAAACTGGCTAATGGGTAGTAGGAGCTCTCTATTGTTTCTTTCAACCGCATGTGAATCTACAGTGATCTCAAAATAAGAAGTGTAATTAAAAATGAAAAAGAGCCTGGCACAAAGTTAGAGCTCATAAAATATTAGTTATTTTTTAATATTATTGTCTGTATAGCACTAGAAAATTTGCTACTAAATGAATTAGAGTTGATTGACTCATTAATTCAAACACTAATTTGGCAATATTTACTGAGGCTTACAATGTGTACGGTCCCATAGAATAGGGGTATAAAGACATGGCTCTCATGTAATTAATAGAAGAAAAGAAAGAAGTGATAATTATTATAATAAGAAGCATGGAGGAGTAGTTGAAAGCAAGATTTAGAGCCAGGAAGACTTGTGTTGAATCTCTCCAATTCCAATCAATTACTTAACTTTGTTTTTATTTTTGTTGCTTTCTCTATAAAATAAATGATGATGAAAATAATTTCTCCTCAGTATTCTTTTAACATTTTAATGAGATAACATATTACTTTAATCTTTTAATAAAAATCAATTTTACATTTATTGCCTGACTCTGTACCAGATGCTGGGGATCCAATAGTGTTTAAGAAAACTATGTCATTCTTCATGAAGTTTATTATTGTCTTGTGGGGTTTTTGAACACTCACTGAGAACTACTAAAGAGTCAGATGCCTTCACTGCAAGGTCGTGGGCTTTCTTATGTTCATTGCAGTGCTGTCTACAATCACAAAGATTTGGAAGTGACCCAAGTGTCCTTCAGTTGATGAGTGGATAAAACAACTACAGTACATTTACACTATGAAATACTACTTGGTCATAAAGAAGAAAATTTTACCCTTTGCAACAACATGGATGGACTTGAAAAATATTATGCTCAGTTAAATAAACCAGTCAGAGAAAGACAAGTACCATATGATTTCACTCATATGTGGAAACCAATGAACAAACTGAACTAACAAGCAAAATAGAGACAGGCTAGTAGCTAGAGAACAGGCTGACAGCTTGGGGGTGGGGGATAGAGGGATAGAGCAAAAAATAAAAAAATAAATAAAAAGAGAGAAAGAAGTCAGACACAGACAATGGTATGTTGATTGCTGTGGTGGTAGTGGAGAGGGTGCATGGAGGTGTAAGAGTGTATAAGGGGGATAAATGTTGATGGGCAAAATAAAATAAATAAAAAACAGCCCTGGATAGTGTGGTTGAATTGGTTGCTGTATCATCTCACACACTGAGAGGTTGCGGGCTTAATTCCTGGTCAGGATGCATACCTAGGTTGTGGGTTCGATCCCCTGTCAGAGCACATACGGGAGGCAACCAATTGATATTTCTCTCTCACATTGATGCTTACCTTTCCCCCTCTCTCTCCCTCTCCTTCTCTCTCTAAAAACAATGAAAACTTGTCCCTGGGTGAGGATAAAAAAATTTTTTTAAACAAATAAAAATAAAAATGATAATACCTAGTGTTAACACTCATGTGGAAGAAGTGAAAACTTTATACAATGGGTGGGAATGTGAAAGGATACTCTTTGGAAAGTGGTTTGGCAGTTTTTAAAACTTCAAAGATAAACTTATGAGCAGTCTGATTCTTAGGAATCGACCCAAGAGAAATGAAGGTGTATATCCATACCGAGACTTGCCCATGAATGCTCACGGCAGTGTCGTTCATGATAACCTCAACTGCAGACAATGCCAGTGTCCGTTAATAGATAATCAAAATATAGCACAGCCATAAACTGGAAAGAAAAAGAACAAAATGCTGATATATGCCCCAACATGGATGAACTTCAAAAACATTATGCTAAGCAAAAGAAGCCAGAATTGAAAGACTACATATTGTGTGATTCCATTTACATGAAATGTCCAGAAAACACAAATTTAGAGACATAAAGCAGATCAGTTGTTGTCTGGAGCTGGGGAGAAAAATGCAAATTTGGTGATGGTTGCACAATTCTAAAAATTAACTGAAAGTCATGAATTTTCCCTTGTAATGAGTAAATTTCATGGTATATAAATTATCTCAATGAAGCTTCTAAAAAAGGTAAAAAAATACAGTAATATTTCTCTGTTTTGAGATAAATATAAGCACCTAATGTTTGCTGCCATATAGCTGTATAATTTTTCTCTGCATATTACTAAAAACATGTATGTAAACTGAAGTATATACTTCCATTATAATTTATTAATGTTCTATCTTTATATGTATTTGATCTTAGATTGGCAGCAGGTCTTATGTAATCATTTAGCTAATGATCAATAAATAATAGCATACAGAAGAGAGAAAGAGATATATAACACATTATAAGGGGAGAGAGATGAGTACTTTCAGAACCCACAACCTAGGTATATGCCCTGACCAGGGACAAACCCACAACCTTTTGGTTTATGGGACAACGTTCCAACCAACTGAACTACACCAGCCAGGGCTTAGAAAAGGCTTTTTGAAGGGAGTGGTATTTGATCTGGATCATAGAAGAATAGGTAATAGTATAAATTATTCAGATCATATCTAATTGAAGACATTTAGCACACATCATGTCCTCAAAATAAGGACTTTTTGTGCATTAGAAATTCTTGTTTTTCTTAAAGATAAATGATTTTGAAATGAATGGGAAAAATCCAGGAGCGTTCTTCATATGTTCACTAGTTTACCTGTAAATAGTACCCTAAAAATTTACATGCAATGTTGGTTTCTGAGTAGAAGATAGTAATACATTCAGCTGGGCAGCATTCTCTTTCATATGTGTATACTGACGTAACACAGTAATTCTCTCTGAATGCATTGCATCAATATCTTGCCGCTTAGTGATGATGGTGGGATGGTCTTTAAGGTCCAGTCTGCAGTCATACACAGCAGCCACTCTCTTTTACTCAGGAGCATTTCCCAGAAAAGAGCAGTTTAAATGATCCTTTAGAAGGTTCAAGGCTGGTATATATCTTTACTCTGAAGAAAGTCTTGTAACTGTGAACTCTCTAAAAGCTTCAGAATTTATTTTAAGAATTATGCAGAGTGACCAAAAGAAATTTTATAGCATTAATGTTCTTCACATCACCTTTACAGTTAACATTACCTGGTGTCTGAGTTCTTCCTTGTTCAAAACATAAGGATGATTTGCTAGAATGTTTAAAAGTTCAATTTCTTCAAAGTCTTTAGTTTCTAAACACACTGGATACAAAAAGAAATGTGTCACATAGGGAATTTAGGAACCCGAAGGGGAGAGAAGGATTTGAGGATCTGACAAAGCTTCATTTCCCTGAAGGGATGACCACCACCCAATTTAGCAGCTCAATTACTAGTTCTGCATGTGGCTGAACCTTCTGGAGTTTCTGATAAAGATGATGAGAAATTATTATCTTCAGCTTAGCTGTAATACAAAAGTCTATTAAATATCAGATGTAAAACACAAAAGCCCTTTGACTCAATCATTTTTTCTCATGTGGTGAATGATTTGGTTGTCTTTTTAAAATTAAACTCCTAGTCCCCCCCAAAAGACATTTCTTCTTGGAAAACACTTTTAGAAACAGTTTTTTCTCCTCTGAAAGAAAGATAATATGATAAGTCTTTATATTCAATTAGTTACTTAAAAATAGTAGGCGAATATCTGTTTTCTTAGCATCTATTTAAAGCTACTTAGTTAGAAAACATATCTATCAAGCTTATGTATATAATTATGGTACTGATACACTTACTATATATTGTTAAAATGATTTGTTTCTATTTTTTAAATTAATTTCATTGACACCTATTTAGAGATAATTTGAAAACAGACATATCACTTAGAAAATATTCTCTTATAATTATCAGGAAGCATGTTATTTATAAAACACAAAATATATCAGGTGTATTGAAGTATTTTTTAGGGATTGTTTTATTCAAAACTTTATTCATGGAAAAGTCTTTAGTCCAAAGAAAGAACTAGAAAATGAATCCTTGTGAGACTAAACTGAACATCTGTAACCTGTGGAATACAGAGAACAGAGTTAAGGTTAAGAACATGGAATCTGTATGGCTATCAGTCATGTGTGTTGCTGTCTGTTATTTAAGAGACTCTTCTAACAGCTGCACTCTGCTTCCGTAACACTGGCAGGAAGTGTACTTCATCTGTATGTAAGTGAACCCTGACATGTGACAAAGTGTCAAAAGAGAATGCACAAAGTTCTCTTCAGATTACAGAAATATCTTTTTATTTTTTAATTTGTAAGAAGAGAAACTTCCCCACGTAAGTCTGAAATATCACAAAGTCTGGCTTACCTTTACATTGTAGAGTTAAAAAAATAATTAATATCTACTCACTTTATATGTCCTGGCAAATGGATGATTCAAAAAATTATCTTTAATTATAAAATAAAACCAAAGCCCCTTACTTTGAGATAGGTATTTTAATGCATATTTTAGAAATGAGGAAACTGAGGCTAAAAGAACCTGGGTAATTTGCACAAAATCACAATAGCTGAGTAGTAAAGATTTGAACCCAAAGTCCATGCCCTGCTCACTAATTCTATTGCTTCTGCTTTGGAGTCCTGGGAAAAATCGTGGAACCCTTTCCATTTTCTAAAACCAGAACCTAAATATATTTTATGGCTTCATCATCACACTGTTGATAAAATGGCTCTCACACATGGAAAGGGTGGCAGAGCCGCTGCCCAGCCAGGTGGGGTCTGGTTGGCACCTGTTCACTTCAGGAGATGGATGGGAAGGTTGGAATGGTTGGATTCGTGGAAACCTGGGCCCTCTTCTTTCTTATCCGCAGTCCTGTTGTTTCAGGTCATTTACATTCACGGAGCAGCTCAGGACTCATCACGGCACACTGCCAGAACTCTGTTATGGGAATCTCTTTGGTATGCGGGCACAGATGAAGACCCTTAAAGATGGCTGCTGCCCCAGGTAGGAAGTTGACCCAAGTGGGTTCCTTGACTCTTGAGAGATGAGCTCAGTTATAAGAGGAAAGAGTGTTCTGAGACAAAAAAGGAGAAAGTGAGTAAAATTGGATTTAAATGGAAATCTGATGTTCATTTGAATTTGTTCCAGTTATGCTTGGAATGTCTGATGCATTTGAATTTTCAAGTTTAGAACAGTATTATGTGAAAATGCCTTGATAATTCCAGCAAAGAATATGTCTAAGGGGAATGAGGAAGTAAAGGTGTCTTTTATTACTTTCGGTTTTTCCTTAAATCCATTTAATTGTGACAGCAACTTATATCTTTAATAGCTTTTCGGGGCACTTTGTGATATGTAACTTTATTCATCTTCTTCATAGGCAGCATACATAGTATTTTCTCCACTTTATTGCTAAGAAAACTTAGAGGCAGAAAGATTCTACTCATCTATTATTACTGTTAATACCGGTGGCGAGACAGTCAAACAATAAAGTTGACTATTTTTAAAAAGTACATCTATATCTGTGTATATATCTCTATTGGTATCTGTCTATAACTGTGCTTTCACATTGTATTTTAACTTTAAACACATAAATGTACATCTCGACATGGACTAAGGTCTTTTATTTGCATATATTTTTGATGATTATAGTTCCCTAGGATTTATTTTTCTTATATAAATCACAACCATGTTGAATTATCTATAATTTTCTAATACTTTGGGGGGGGGACTAAGTACGTAAAACATTGTTAAAGCAATGAGTGTAGCTTCCTTCTATATTTTTATGGTTATTTAACAAATATTTTGTTATCTTCTTTTTAACATTATTTTTTGTAGCAACTTGCCTTTACTGAGTCTTACCAAAATCTTCAGTGATATTTTCAGATCTATAGTTTATTCTAAATATTTAATGAAATTGTGTAATTATAACAAGTTCAACACACACAGGTTTGGGAACAAACTTAACTGATTCTTAATAAACCTACCACACAATGGGTGGGGGCAGAAGTGTGTAGGTACAATTGCAAACGCTCTGCTAGTGGTGAGCATTTTATGTACCAAAGAATGCAGATTTTTTTTTTTTTTTAGAGATGGAGAAACAAGCCTCAATTTATTTAAATCATAAATAGTTTAGTTGCAATAAGAGAAACTGAGGAGAAATAATCTTGAATGCAGGCCAAGATTTAGCTATTCTAGTTATCATGATATCTACTTATTAAACCAGTAATTATTTAGTACCAATTATGTGTCAGATACACAATTCTAGGAGCTGGGTACACTCAACTCTTATGAAATAGAGTCCAAAGCTGGGGAAGACGGACCTTAATGAAATTAAGTATATCCAATGGTGAAAAGTCTATGGAAATGAAACAGTGGACTTTAAGAGAGACTGATTTTAAAGCCTCACTAAGAAGTTGCCTTTCCGTAAAGATGTGAAACAGAAAGTGTGAATATACTGTAATGACATTAACACAAACAAAATGCAATGGAGTTCAAAGGAGACAGTTTTTCCTCAGTTATGTCTAGGGGAGAGCAGCTGGGGAGAAACAGGTGCAAGAGGTGGAAGAGCTGGTAGACCTGAGGGATAGTAAAGACCAGTGTGTGTGAAGCAGGTTGGGAGAGGGGAGAACAACAAATTGGACCAGAGAAATAATGAGGCCGAAGAATAGGAGTGCTGGTGCAAATAGAATCATCTAGTCTTTTAGTTGGACTTTGGCTTTTACTCTGAGTAAAACAGGAAGACATTGGATGATTTGAGTTGATGGGGGACATAGTTTGACAGGTGACAGGATCACTCTGTGAGCTCAACTGAGAATATCCTAAAGAAAACCAGGATTGAAAACAGGCAGACCATTTAGTCTTTGAGTCCGTGTGGGGAGACCATGATAATGTCTACAATTTCAAGCAATGGAATTACCAGTGGAGGCGGAAAACTTATTTATATTACTACTAAAAGTAAGAAAACAGGCCCAAAGTGGAGTTGCTTATGCTAAGCCCTACATTACCAATCGAGATTTAACTGAATTAGAGTTTCAGCTCTTCCAGAAATGAAATGTTAAACCAGTCAGTCAGTGTCAGGTGACAGGCGGGCACTAAGCTAGGTGATCTGCTTCCAGCCCCGTCATCCCCTAAAGGGAAACAAGCTCGCAATAAGCAATCCACTCCTCTGTCTAGTGTAACTTCCTTGTTCTTGCTCTTTTCTGCTTATGAAAGTCTTTTATTTTGTACAGCTACTTGGAGTGCCTTTCTCTCTGCTAGATTGGATGCTGCCTGATTCATGAATCATTAAGTAAAGCTAATTAAGATCTTCAGAGTTTACCCCGTTGAATTTTGGTTTTTAGAATTATCAAAAAAGTTTGAAGACAGGCAAGGTGAACAGAGAAAAATGAAAAACAAGCAAAATATTTAACAGTAGAAGACTGTCTAAATTATGTTGTGTCCATATAATGAATATTGTATGAAATGTATGTAGTATATAGAAAAAATGTATGTAGTATATAGTCACATGACACATTCAGTCATGATAGAGGGTAGTGTTAAGTAAGTGTTGTAGGCTCTAATAATCTTTTCACAAATACAAAATGAACCTATGTTATTTATACAACAAGGCAAAAAAGACAGGAAGCATGTAAAATATTCACATGGATTGTGGATATTTTTAAATGTTCTTATTTTGCTCATCTGCATTTAAAAATATTGTCTACAATAAATATTCTAGAGATATTAGCTCATACATTACTTTGTTTAATCAATATCTTTTTTTATTGAGTGGAAACTATCTTTAAAATTCTGATTTGGCTTTAAAAAAGATTTAAAAATGAATGAGACATAAATCTTACCATAACTCTTCACAGTTTTATAGATAGAGAGAAAAATATATACCAGTGCACATACCAATGTATCAAAAAGTTGTACCAGTGCAACTAGAGAAATAGACAATACCCTGAGGGGCTATGAGGTGACAAATATTTAGGTGTTGATGGCATTTGAGTTGGGCTCTGAAATACCAGGAAGGTGTTTTTGACAGCTTGTAGAATAGCATTCTCAGCTGAGGACACCGAATTTGCAGAATTATAGAGTCAGAGATGCATATACCATGTTTGACAAAATAAGTTATGTAGTATGGCAAAAGCATAAAGAAAGCCTATAATTATAGTATGAGAAAGCATATATATAAAAATATACAAGTATAATATAGTATAAGCAAGTCTATAATATGTAGGATAGAATCAGACATGAAAAATGTGATAGAAAATTCTTGGTCATTGAAGAGCTGTATATATGACCCATGTTTATCGATGAAACATATTTTAATAAATATAATTAACTTCCATAAATTTATATTCATGTGTTAGCTCAAATCTGTATTCAAGTTACTTGGATTATTAATGTGAAACTTGTGCCATAAAATTAATATTTAATGAAAAAAAACTGTACCTTTATGACTTCCTTCCCTTTTTGAAATATTTACTGATTTATTTTGGTCTCTACTAATGCAAATATACTATAAACATCTATTTGTGAATTGAAAAATTGAACTCCTCATGTGCTACATTTCTTCTAAGATGCAGTGGAAAGAATCTAGTTCGTTATATATGAAATGTATTTGGAAGAATGTGAAGTATGTTGCCCTCCAAAAGAACTCAGTAGTGAC
Source organism: Mormoops blainvillei (assembly GCA_004026545.1). Classification (NCBI taxonomy): domain Eukaryota; kingdom Metazoa; phylum Chordata; class Mammalia; order Chiroptera; family Mormoopidae; genus Mormoops; species Mormoops blainvillei. Next base: position 89,079 of record PVJD01003007.1, on the reverse strand, counting down.
ATCCATGGAGAGATACTGGGCATCTGCTTTAAACTCGCCGTGACTTAGGGCAGTGGGATGGAGCCGGAGCCAGCATCGCTGCTGCCCTTTGTCACATTGCTGTGGTTTGTAGTTTGCATTAGTCAACAGTACTCGGAGGGTCTGATTACTTATTTGTGAACATTTGCTGTAAACTGGTAAATAAACAAAGGCTCTGTATGAGAGAGCAATGACATTTTGGTAATTCTAGGGGGAAAAAGTCATTTTGAGCACTTGACTATAAAGAGAGGAAACCGAGATGTTACATTTCGCAGTCGTTTGTCCCCACCCCCCCGCCCCCCCGCCATTTGTAACTGACAGATTGGATTTAACACATGGAAACTGGAAGACTACTTGTCTTTAAAAATGGTCTAATTACATTTGGAACTTAAGGGAAATAGAAGATTCTAGGATATTTTTGTTTTGAATTTGAAATTGGGGACAGCGCATGCACAGTTGTTTGTTTTCACACTTTATGGGAATGAATCACACCATGCCGACCGTGAGATTTAATTATGTATTTAGCAGAGGAACTGGAGATGTGCCAGCACGATAGCTAAGCTGCTGGAATAGCCGGAGCACAGCTCCTTCCAGTTTTCAGACATTGCAAACCTTTCCTAATAGCACATTTAACACAGGAGATGGAATGGCGTCGATGTGATGCATCAAATCTCAGCAGAATGCTTCTGCTAGGAAACAAAGTGCTGATGTCAAAAGAAGGGCATTTTTATAACAGGGAGCAAAGCTACTGAACCTCTGGGCATAGGGTCTGCCTTTAATTGAAGCAGTTCTAGCAAAACATGGCATCTCTGCCTGTTCCCATTGTTCTTTTTGTCTACAGGTCGGTGCATAAACTCCCTCCCTCCTGAACCTTCACACACATACAGAATTTGTTGCAATATTTAGAGCCCAGGGACCAAGGAGTGAAATGAAACTTGAATTTTTAAATTTAATAATTTAGCATTATTTTAATGAGTCTTCTTTAATACTCAACTCATAAGTGGATTGGCTGAGAAAATTCTTAGATTAATAAATGTTCAAAGATTTTTTTTTCTGATAACGGCTAACTAAATAGGGTAACTTATTTATGAAGGATTCATGAAGGATATTTAAGTAAACTAAAAGGGAATAGGCAAGGCTGCTTTGATATTGCTCTAACATTTCTTTCTTTCTTAGATGTGTCTGATCCAGTGTTTTCATTCCAAGGTTGTTGAAAGTAGGTAGGACAAACCCAGAATTGCTTTTTTTCCTTAATATGTCAAAAGTCTAAGAGAAGTCATATATTGCATAGCATGAGAGAGCTAGAAGGCCACTTAAATATATTTTTCTTGTTTGCTGTAATTGTATCACCCTGCTGATTAACTGAGGATGATACTTTGGAGTTTCTTTGTTCATGAAGGAAAGTAATAAAAACCTAACCTTTCATGGATAGGGAAAAAAAAAAAAAAAAGCTGGGATCCAAAGATATGACCTCTAACATTTATACTCTTATGAATATTTTGTGAGCATTTTTTCCTTTCCCTAAATGGGGTTGGGAATTCCACACTAATTCATTCTGATTTATAGTAAATTCAATTTTGGAACAATATTTGGTCTTTTAATCCTTGGTCCCTCTGTCTACAGTTATTGAATTCATTCTCCTACGGTCTAGGTTATTGTTTGTGGGGGTTATTGGAATTTGATCTCAGTGAATCTTTTGATATGCAATGATGCAGATGTATTTTTAACAAGATGACCAAAAAAGTTGATGGGGATTAAGCACAAATTGCCATTTATAAAATAAGTCATGGGGATGTAATATATAGCAAAGAAATATAGTCAACAGTACCATAATAACTGTATGGTGACAGATGGTTATTAGACTTATTGTGCTGATCACTTTGTAAGGTATGTAAATGGCTAATCACTATGTTTTATAACTGAAACTAATGAAATACTGTATGTCGTCTATAATTAAAAAACAACATATGGTTTAGTTAACTTTCAATGAACAGAGTGGAACCACTTGTGATTGGTAATTAATGCTTTTTTTGTATTGTGGGTGCCTTCAAAAACTGTGATTGGCCAGTCTGCTGAAGCAGGGCTGTTACTTGATTGTTTAAATTCTGTAAGTGGGACCTCTGTTGACAATGGATTACAAAAAAGTTGTTCAAAGATGAGTCTTCGAAAATATATAAAATTAGTTTTTGAAAAAGGAACCAAGAAAGTCATTGCCGACGATGGATAGGCCTCTGTGGCTGACAGGAGGGGCTGCAGCCCTCAGCTGTGACGCCCCTTCAAAGAGCTCCTGCCTCAGCTGAGGAACACTGCTTTGTCCAAGGTCATGCTCCTTTCTAGCGCTGTACGTGGGTAGAGTGTGGGAGGGGACACTTGCCAAAGCCTGGGCTCTCATTCCAACTTGTGACAGCTTAAAAAGTGTCTTCAAACTTCCCATGAATTCAGCTGAGCCCTTCACTGAGACCTCATCGAGCTCAGTTTCTTCCTCTGCTCGGCCCTGCCTCTTTCCTTTCCTTTCCTTCCCACATGTGTTGATCACAAAGCTCTCCCAACAGACTCCTGCAGACTAATCTCTTCTGAGGCTGTTTCCCAGGAAACCCAACCTGCAACAGCCTGGGTTTGTACAAATGAAAGGGCTAATCCTGGCTGCTTTTATGTCCCAGGTGAACAGCCTGGGGCCTGCGGCATAGTCTGCCTCAGGAGGTATGGTAGCCAGCCTGCCTCCTTATACGCAGTCTGGGTTGTCCTTCTCACTGTATTTAGCCATGTTTCCTAAATCAAGCTCTTCAGCCATAGTAAACTCTAAGACATTCATATATTCGATCTATTCTAACTGCCCTGAAGAGCACTGTCCCTCTTTTTCCTCCTTCTCCCAATGAGTGGTATATTCATAGTGAAATGATTTCAATTGAATTTAAGCCATGACCAATTCCTAACAGCATCATCCTGGTCTTTTGGGCTAAATGCTATATTTTGAGTATCTGAATTCACACATAAATAATATTATACTTCTTCCCCCCTTCCCCCTAATTTCCCAGAAGATGTTTATTTGCATCCCAGATGTTGAAAGCCTCATCATGTTAGGAGCCAGGAAATGTTTTGTCATTTTTGTTATGTGTGCAAAATAATATTTAAAATATTTACCTGAATTTGTTATTTTCTATCTTGCTTTGCAATTTCTATCATTTGTAAGCTCCAGTTGGTCTTTCTGTGTATGTTTTTGGTATGTGATTCGACCTGTTACTGTGGCTTTATTTTGACAGTCTTGGTGTCAATTTTCAGGAAACACCTGTAAGAACCATGTAGAGCTTGTACTGCAGGAGTGAGCCAGCCACCTCCCCCAGGCGTAGTAGAGGTCTAGCATCTGTGTGTTTTGGCCAAATGATGCCTTAATCAGTTTCGTTTAATTTACTTATCATTCACATTGGAGGCAATTCTCAATATAAATGTACATTTACAAAGAGACGATTTCTGCCAAGCCAGAAACAATTTCATAGAGTTCCTAAAATGTGTCAATATTGGTTATTGAGTCAAAACTTCTGGTTTAGCAATTCTCTCATTATAATGTTAGATCACAAACACATATCTTGAATAACCACAACTAAGTAATAAATGATATCTGCATAATGTGAAAAAGTTAATCCACCCACCTCTTCAAGTGTCTTTTCCTAGTTGGCTATGATTCATAAAGCCTGGAGAAAAGAAATCTTTTTTTTTTTAACCTATGGAAATGATCCCTCTTCATAGGTATTTTTTTCTCTAGTTTCTTGGCACTTATACACACATGCTCACCTTCAATTTAAAAAAAGTGGTGATAATTGATAGGTGAGGTGGTTCTCAATCTACACACTCAAGTGCCCACACAATGTTCTGTGTCTCTATTGTTCAGTGAGTGGGCTAAAAACCAAATTCTGAGGACCATTCCTGGTGTGGCTATTGTAAGCTTGATTTCTTTTTTCTTTTCTTGGAATTTCTCTTTCTTAACTGAGTTGGGATATGAACTTGGGGCCTTTTGCAGAGATAAAGTATTATCATCATAGGACATCTGTGTTATGGACTGAATGTTTGTGTTTCACAAAATTCCTATGTGATGATATTTCAACACAGGGTCTTTGGGAGATATTGAGTTTAAATGAGGTCACGAGGGTGGAGGCCCACATGATCGGAATTGTGTCCTTATAAAAGAGAGAGGCCAGAGTTTTCTGTCTCTCTCTCCCTCTCTCTCTCTCTCTCTCTCTCTCCTCGCTTCATACCCGCAACGTGAGGACACATCCAGGAGATGGTGTCTGCCAGGCAGAAGAATCTCTCATTAGTAACTGATCCAGCTGAGACTTTAATCTTGTACTTCTCAGCCTCAGAACTGTGAGGAATAATTGTCTATTATTTAATAATTGCCTATTCTGTCAGATTATGGTATTTTGTTATAGCAGCTCGAACTGCCTAATATGGTGTGTCTACACTGGTGAATGGTGAGATGTTTCTTGTTCCTGTCCACATGGCTTCTTAAATCCTGGTAATTTCCCACTCTTTCTGTGCTGTTATTTTAACCTGGAGATCTCTAGCCTGTCTGTAGCACCACTTATTTGAAGCATCATGAGACACTTCTTTTGTATCTTGTTACCCTTTTTAGGAGCAGTACACAGGGCCTCCTTCTCTTGAGACCTATAGGCTTACTCTGCTTCTACTCGACACCTCGTCTCTATTGCTAGTATTTCACAATTTCTCAGTGGTGTATGTATCTGAAGGGAAGAATTCAGACAAACTTTCAATTAGATAATTTCTACATTCAACATTCCTTGAGATACAGAAATCATAGAATTTCCTCAAGAGTCAGTTACTTGCTTCAATTAATTAATAAATAATAATAATAATAATAATACAAATAAGAATGCAGTCATGGGGAAACAGACTGCATAGATTTTACTATCTCAAACTAATTTTCCAAATACAAATCTCAGCAGGCACTTATTGACAAGCTTTTTCACTTTAGGCAGGTAAAGAAAGGAGGATGCAGAGTGCCTTGTGTAGAGTTTGTCACCAGCCAGTAGAGGGAGCCTCCGAATTTGCAGTACGTGTGAAGAAAGCCTAATGAACAACCATGGGAAATCAAAGACCTCTCTCCTAAACCTAGTTTTAATTCCTTCCTAGCTGTGAGATCTGGACATGCCACTTAACCTCTCTGTCCTCCAGCTTCCTAATCTGTAAAATGGGCAGACAGTTTTTAAAGTACTTATAACAGTTTCTGACACGTATTTTTGTTGTTGTTGTTGTTATTTAAGTGACTATTCACAACAATGATTATTAAAGAAAACACAAAGGCTGTTGGAAATGTAGGTCATCCCCTCATTCCCTCCCCCTGGCAAGAGGGAAAGAATAATGAGGAGGAGAAATATTGAACTGACAGCTATTTATCTAGATGGAATGGAATTAAAACTAGAAGAAACTAAATTTACTTTGAATTGATGAGATAAAGTTTCTTGACATCAGAGAAAAGGGGTGTCTGTAAATCTATTTTTCACAAGTGGGTCAAAGTGTCTATAAATTCATTCTTGCTATGATAATTAGATAATTACCTTTTAAAAATAACATGTGGTTTATAATGCATCAGACACAAACACAGGATTTATTGGCAAGAACTAATTGATTCTAATTAGTTTGATACCCAATTTGATTTCATGTTTCTCTCTACATTTTACCTCCAGATTGAAGACCCTTATTTTAACAGCTCATGCAGCATAATCTGTTAAACATTTCTGGAAAAAGAAATGTATAATTCCTTTTTAAAGTTATTCATTCCAATCATAAAATGCCACAGGCTTTCTCCTCCCCACACCTCACCCTGCCCCCATTCAGAATTCTATAGGGAAAGAAATGGTAGGGAGATGAAAGTCCTTTAAGACTTCTCCCTTTAAGAAATGAGACTCTCTTTTCCCTAATTTAATTAAAATAAACATGACTTGAGAAAGAACAAGAAATACCTGCAGGTTTAATTCCAGTTTCTCTCCATCTGTTAGACCCATATTTTTTGCAATGACCTAGCAGCTGTGCTGCAAAGACACCCTACACTAATGTTCTCTTTTATACATTTATGAGACCCAAGCTTTAGTAAATAATTTAGCATTTTGTTTATATTAGATATAGTCACCTTTTAAAAATGACAATGAAAGCTTTATTAATTTTTTTTGAAAGTGGCATATTGTCCATTGAAGTGAGTCCTCTACTTATGTCGTTGACCTATGAAAATATTTGGGAAAATGTTCTGGTTTGGAACTAAATATGAAATTGTACCAGAAGAATTGCTTTTCAGTGACTCAGGGTGGACCATGGTCTGCTACTCAGTGGAAGTGGGGATATTTTTTATATATGTTCTCAACAAAAGGGATCACAGGATTATAAGACAAAGGAAAAGCAATTTGACGATGATACCTGGACACAAAGTGGTGCCTTATTTCTTACTTCAGTCATTCAGCTATTTATTGAGTGTCTGTTATGTTAGTCACTCTTGGAAGATCAGCGCAGTGTACTAACTTATTTAGATGCAGATCTTGCTGTCAAGTATACTAATGTTTAGGTAACCCCTTAATAGGGATGATATAATGTGTCCATCTGGAAGGAAGAAGCCAGAGGGTTACTTCTCACAGGGGGTAGGAAGAGAGTAAGTGTGGTTCTCTAAGCCTCCATGGAAGGGTTAACTTTTAAACTCAAGCCTTGAAGTGGATAGAATTTTACAGCGTGTTTATCAAATACATGCATCTTAGGAGAAGGAACAGCACAGGTGCGTTCAAAGGAGGCAGGGAGGTAGAGGGCATATACAGGGAGAATGGGTGGTGCAGATGAAGTGAAGGATGATTGAATAACGATTTTTAAATAATTTAAATAATGATATGAACAAGGAGTTTTCACACTTAAGAGTGATTCTCAAAACTTCCCTGGGACTAACCGTGGCTGAGGAACTTGGTTGTGTAGCCAGAGGCAGCCAGCTGTAGGATTTAAATGCCTTTAAAGTCTCATCTTTTTTAAATAATTCATACAAAGTTTGCATTTTATTCCACAATACCACTAAAGTTGTTTTAATGTAAAAAAAAAATCTCTTAAATTATTTTCAAGAAGATGCCACAATCCTGTGGCCACACATGCCCCGTGGCATAGTGAGTGTCTCAAAGCCTGGGATGTGTGAGTCCTGAGTTTGAAAAGGGTGGACATATACTTGCTCATATGTGAGCATCAGAAAATAATAACAGAAAGGAAAGTTAACACCACATTATGATTGGCCTTGAGCGAGCAGTTCTGGGCAAAAGTACTTGGAAAGAATATTTTAGATGATGGGGGAATGATAGAAGGTTTTAAGGCAGGGTGGCTACGAGACCTGAACTTTCTTTGGGCAAGAAGGCCGACTGTAGCAATGTTTAAGACAGATAAACTGGGGAGAAGGAAGAGAAAGAAGGTGCCCGGTTAGTGTAGCTGCCAGTGAAATTCAGGGTAGTGGCAGAGAGAAGGCAACAGAAGAGATGAAAGCAAGCACGGACCATGAACAGCTGGAACTTGAAATGAACAGCTGGAACTTGAAAATTTATTGAATGTTGGTGGACAGTTGTGAGAGAGAAATGATACAATTTCTTTTCTTGGTGTAAGTATGAGGTTGGGTAACTGCAAGGCCCATTAAAAGAGGAAATGGAAGGATCAGAGGAACAAATTTGAAAGTAAAGGGCAGCAAGTTCCACTTGAAATTACAGAATTTGAGACTGTTGAGAGTCGTTCTAATAATCTATCCCATAAAAGCATGGACAATTTAAAAAAATTTCCAACTGTCTTTTTAAAGACTCATATTTTTCCAATAAAATCATAGTATATAATAGTATATAATAATATGTCAACATTTCAAACATTGAGGTATTTTTACAGTTTTCATAAATTTTTTATTACTAATAATAACTTATTCAGATTTTTAATATAGAGATTCAGGATCACTGGGAATAAAATAAACTTGAAATTCTGATTAATAAACAGCACATTTTTGGTGCAGAAAAGCATAAGAAATTAATAAAATACTTTCAAGGGTAAAATATATTTTATTAGAATAAAATCATACGAGAGAAGAAAAATAAAAATATGAGTTCAAGGAGAAAAGGAAAAGATAAAATTCTAAATAGTAAAGAGTGGCTGGCTTGTTCATATGGATTTAAAATAAATGATGGAGTATATAAAGTTGTTATGTATGTAGTTTCCATTGGATACATTGAAAAGTGGTGAGATTTTTATTTGGAAGAGTTAATATTTACAATATGCTGGAGATCGCATGCTTTTCAGTTATTTAAACTTATATAAAATTTTTAGATACCAGCTTAGAAAATGTAGGATGAGTAGATCGTTATTCAAAATTATTGTAGGGAATACATAAGCAAAAAAAATTTGAAATGCACAGCTCTGGCATAATTTGGAAAATGGTAAGTTTGTCTCACAGCTATTCTGGAATCATCTCTTTGGATGCTGCTCTTCTGAATTTGTGTTTCTTTTTGCTGCGCTTTATTCTACTTAGACAATGTCTCACTCTGGGCTTGGTGTCAGCATGGAGCTTGTGACTGGGGTAGAGGGAGGGATGATTCAGGCGAAACACTGAAAATCTAGCAGGCCTTATTCTGGATCAAAATTCTTCACTGTTTCTTCTGATTGATAGCTGGGTGATTTTGGGCAAGTCGGCCTAACTTCTCTCAACCTCATCTGTAAATAACTGACGGAGTTGCTGTCAGGCTTACGTAAGATCATGTCTATGGATTACTTTATACTGTTTGATACACAGAAAGAACTCAAGAAATAGGAGTTGTTCTCAGGGCTACCAGATCTTTTAGAAACAGGTGAGTTTATAGAGCTATGCCATTTTTTCTGCTTACTGTTTCTCTTTTAAGCAAAACCAATCTTTCTTTAAGTAAATAACCGAAGCAGTTAACAGTAAAATGATAACATAGGTATTTGTCATGCCTTCTACTGCCCACCAACTGTTAAGTGTCTTTTAAATTATTGGAGTATTTCTTACTTGTGAGTCAGAGCGCCCTAAGATAGAAACCAGAAAATACCCTTGGAGGTGGGACACGTGTATGTCACCATGGCTCTACAAATCGGGTGCCTTTAGTCAAGACTTGAGTTGGGGGTTAAGTGGTGTGAATCCATTTTTCAGGGGAGGATTTGGCATAAAGTGTTTGTGACCAGTTTCAAATCTGATGTAGAAGTGGTACTGGTGCTGTGACCATGGTGATGGGCGTAGGGTCATGCTCCTGGTGGTCACATAGATTTCAGCATCTAGGTCAGCATGGCAGCAGTAGCAGGTGATCGTAAGACTGGTTCTGGATAATTTGGACATCTTTCTTGGAAACTTAGCTTCTGGTCTGAAAATCTACCTTTCTCCTCTACCTGGTGAACTTCTAATATTCTTTTAATAAACCTCTTAGTCTGCTTCCTGGCTAACTACTTTTCTGGCTGAAACAAACATACAATAGGTGGTTTTGCAGGGCAGGCTTCTAAAGAAACAGCCCGTATGTTCTAACACCAGTAGTAGCTCAATCTAATTGCCATTTTCCTCAAACTGCTTTAGAATCTCCTTTTTTATAACATTGCATCTCCACACAGAGTTCCATATTGTTGGTGTCTATAAAGCTGTACAAGACATTACTTTCCTCTCATCTTTTAAATCAGGAGTTCTCAACTTTTTATCTGCTATCAACACTCTGGAGGAATATGAAATTGTACCCATTATAGTAGTAATGTTGATAGAGTGGGAGTGGAGTGGGATGGGGGCACTGCAAACTGGAGATAGTGGGGTAAATGAGAATATCCTATGGGTGCATGTTATCTAAAATGGCCCAGAGAAAAACCTGATTTATCATTGTTTACACCTTACACTGACCCTTTGGTTCCAGCATGAATCTAGAGTTGAGATCAAAATGAAAAGCCACAGGTAGTAGTGAAATTTTTGCAACCCCTTTTGCATAGGTAGCTATAGAAAAAGAACAGTAACATCCAGGGACTACGAGTCCCAGAGAGTGTCTCTGTCCTATACGCCTTCCATTCTTGCAAAGTACGGGAGATAAAACTTGGAGACAAAAAAAAAAAAAAAAAGCAGCTGAATGTTTTGGTCAGCAGGTAGAAAGGCTATGTTGTGTAAAACACTTTATTTGTATTTATATTTAATGTGTTGATATTTAATGTAGTCAATCTTTTTGACTCTTCTTAACTTCTTTATTAATCAAAATATTGCTCATACCACATGGCACATAAACCTTTAAAAAAGACTTCTTCAGTTACAGTGATGAATGTAATATATTTTTCTTTAAATTTTCTCTGACATACTAATTAATGAATAAATGCATTGCAGCCTCTTTGTAAAACATGAGGGCAGAGTAAATGAGGCCTGCTGTTTCGGAGAGCTTCAGATTTTATCTCTAATACTCAAGATTTTGAACTTGGATATTACATTAACCTTAGATATGCTAGTAATCAAGTGTGGCCAGACAGCTGTCTCCTGATTACATGTCTGAGAAGATAAATATGGTATTTATGCCAATCAAAGTCAACTTCAATTCACTTGTTGACTCCTCCCAAGCTTAATAGAGGGTTCTGCAAACAGAAGAAGCTTAAGAGATGTCAGCTAGAAATGATAAAAATATTTACCCCCTAGCCATCTTCAGGCTAAAAACTGTACATTCCTTCAATATATTCGTTAAATGTGAGAGAGACTGCAGAAACTTGGCATGTTTACTGATATGTCATAACTTATGTAAGAATTGTGTGGTCTATGAAAAAAAGCTTTTTTTTTTTTTAAATTGTGAAAACAATGTCACAACATTGCAGGGAGCTTGGCAAATAGAGAGGTAGATATCAGTCATAATCCGAACACTCAAACATTAAATCAAGTACGATATTTGTGGCTTCTCTTTCTTTTGTTTTTCAATCAGACAGTGAGTTTTCCATTATTACAATCATAACACACTCATAACAACTTTGTTCTTATTAATATTATATTAAGAAGGATTTTTGTATTGCTGTATCGACCCATAATTACCTATTTTTAAAAGTTGTGTAGGTTTTAAACATGTAGGTATACTATAGTTTATTTAATCAGTCTCTTACCTGTGGGCACATTTCTTAATTCAAAATTAACATTTTGAATTAACATTTTGAATTAAGAAATGTGTTTCAATGAATACCTTGTGCTCATTGTGATTTCTATGTTTTGGGTAATTTCTTCAGGATAAATTCCCAGATTATATGATAGCTTTTTAAAAAAAAATTGGGAAGACCAATTATAAGAGGATGTTAAAGAATAAAAGAACTGGAAAAATTTTCTACTGATTGTAAAAAAATATTTTTAAGAACAAAAGATAAGACTATAGAAGCAAGAAAGGATTATTGAAAGAATGAAGCCCTGAAAAGACAGGAAGTTCTGAGTTCGGAAATGAAAGTGTCCATGGAGAAAATGGCACTGGGAGACAGAATGTGCCGTCCCCTTTGTGTGAGGGAGATCACGACGGTAGGTGTGGATGCAAGTAAGCTTGCTGCTTCGCTGACAAGAAGCTGAGAGAATCCTGAAGTGTTTACAGAGGTCACCCGCTAAGAGGAGAAAGAGTATTTTAAACTAGCCACTATAAAGAATGCAAGAAAATTGAGAAGTGATAGATGGTGTTTTGTTCTGTGCACTCACTATGTGCTTACTGATGAGCTAAAGGACTTTATTTGCATTGTCACATAATAGTTGTATAATTTTCTGACCAATCCTTAGCAGCACCAGTGTGAGGCAGAGTGAAGAATTTATTTAAGTCTGGGTATTCGTCACGTAAATGTTGAAAGGCAATTGATGGTCCTGGCATGATAGAGACAGAGGGGAAAGATAACACAGCTAGTTAGGGGAGGTTGTAAAAGAGCATGCACTGTGGAGTATATGGTGCAGTGCTATGGACAAATTTGCCTCAAAGCATTAGCTGAATGAACTGTAAATTAAAGGACAATTTATGGGACCAAATCTTTAGTTGTCTTTTGTATTAAGGAAAGAGACCTAACTCTGGCATTGCTGGTTTATTACCCATCTAGGTGGGGAGTTCATTCTTTTAAGTAAACTTCCAAGGATATATGGGTGGAAAGCAAAGTGGGAAAGTAGAATTTGAATGTCTTTGACTGGTGATCATAGGAGGGGCCATGTAATTGTCATTAGCATCATCTTGGAGGCGACTTGACTACTGGCTACTGTACAGGCTTGAGGGCCAGCCTACTGGACATAGGACTTATCTGCCACTTTCCAGCTGATAATGTTTAACTAGTGTTATACCTTATTTCACTCATCTGTTAAATAGGGATGATAATGGTATTTGCCTCATAAGATTGTTATGAGGATACAAAGTCAAACATAAGGCACTTAGAGGAGCTTAAGTTGGGGCTAGCTGTCATCATATGTTTATTATTATCATAAACTATCACTTTTTGAGATGCCTAAGTGCTAGCAATATGCTAAGTACTTTATTACTTTAGCTCATTTAATTTTCACAAAAACATTCTGAGATAAGATTATTTTCTCCATTTTACAGATTAAGGAATTGAAGCTAAAAGAAATGAAGTTGCTTGCCTGATGTCCTCTTAATGTATAAATGACAGAGCTAGAATTCAAATCCAAGATTGCTCAAACCCAGTCTTAGACAACTTTCTGGAGCAGATGAATATTGCAAAGTTTTATTTTGTTTTCTCTCTCTAACTCTGTTAAAAAAATAAAAGTTATCTTGGAAGCTATAGCAGGTATTAGTTAGTGGCTCGTCCATAGTCTGTCAAATTTCTTTACCATTTCCTGACAGTCAGCCGCTGGTATGTTCTCCCTCACAATAGGTGACGTCAGTGTCTCTTCCGCAGAGGGCTGCTTTCGAAACCAGTAGTACCTCTGTAGGCTCCTGTCTTAAAGTAAATAGAATCACTAGGAGAATTTGTTCAAACAGATTTCTGGCCCTAACTTCGGAGCCTGTGATTTAATAGGTCAGTGTTTTGGGGTAGGGGCGGGGTCCTAGAGCTTCCCTTTCTAATGAGTTCCCAAATCTGGGAATCACACTTTGAGAACCACTGTCCTGGAATCTCTATTTTATCAATTATGAGTCCTCAACAATACTATGAAAGCAAACATTATTGTATAATACAAAAGAAAAACGGAAAAAATCCTAATAAACAGAATGCTTCCTTTGGTATACAATGGTCTAGTATCTCCTTTGTCATCCCTTTTATTTTGCAAGTTGTTTTAAGTATTTTTTAAGTGAAATACACCTGAGTTTTGCTTTTTAGCCCAAATATATTTGAATGCATGAATCCAGTCCATCCTCTTCGTGTTTTTTGTTTTCATCTTATCCAACATTTTTAATGTTTTCTTTGTTTCTGTATCCTTAATTATTGTTGGTTTGATAATGATGCTGTTTGTTCAAATTGCCCCTTTTAATCTGCAGGGTGTACTCTCTGTATATTTTCATTCCAATAATAGTCACCACCCTCTTCCTGCTCACTTTTTAAAAATTTCATTAAAGAAGATTTTATTTATTTATTTTTAGAGAGGGAAAGGGAAGGAGAAAGAGAGGGAGAGAAACATCAGTGTTTGGTTGCCTCTCACGCACCCTCTATTGGGGACCTGGCCTGCAATCAAGGCACATACCCTGACTGGGAATCGAACTGGTGACCCTTTGGTTCTCAGGCCGGGGCTCAGTCCACTGAACCACACCAGCCAGGGCTCTCTTCCTGATCTCTTAATGAAGTTTAGATGATTCTACTATAATTTCTGCACAATGTAAAACTTCCTAGACTAAGACACTTTTCCCAGCACCATGGTCTAATGTCTTTCCCTGCAGCCTCTTCCCTTCTCTCCTCAACCTAGCCCTGTGATATCTTTGTGTTGCTTTTAGTCTTCCTCTTTCCCCACTCACCCAGGGTTTGCAAAGATAGTTTATTAGTTTTAGATTTTTCAGAAATGATGTTATGTACTTCTAGATGAGAGTGGCAACAGAAGATCTTTGGAGGCAGTGGGTCCCTTGGCTTTCATTAAATCACAGCATTGAGACTTTTCCTCCTCCTCCTTCTCCTTTAGTTAAAGGCTCATGCTCTTCAGAGGAGCTTCATTGTCTCAAAGGAGCTTGGTCTTGTCTGTGGGATGTTCTCTGCAGCGGTGTTGCCAGGTAGGGATGGTCAAGTTCCCCAGACATAGAAGCATCCATGAGGCTAGCTATTGTTCCACTCATTTCTGTGTCTATTTCCAAAGGAAACAGAAATTAAAAACAGAGCGAGAGAACCCATTTTTTATGCGTGTCAACACTGAATGCTCTGTGTTTTATTTTAGGAAGTAAATGATTTCCAGTGACTGTGTCATGCCTCACAGTAGCCCTCAACCCCCTCTGTGTGCATTGCCCTGCACTTAGCCACCTCTGCTTCCTGGTATCTCTGCAGTTGGTCTTTGACCCTTAGGCTTCCCTGAGATCTCTGGGTCTTTGACAAAACACAGGCATGTGTCTGCTTGTACCTCGAGGAGCATGTAGTTATCCACTTATTCTTTGTACAACCAGAACATGTTGTCCTCTATAAATACATCAACTTCAAGGGGAAAGTGGGTTCACCTTTTATCAGTTTGCTTTTGAACCCTGTGGTCAAATTGCATCATTCTCTTCACTGACTCCAGCACTGTGTGCCCTCTAGTCTCTGAGAAGGCACAGCCATATTTTCTTGCCCCTTTGAAAGACTGATTTTCCTTTCTAAACAATTTCAACATGTTTTCTTTTAAAATGTCAATTTGAAGGGTGTTCTTACCCTGCCACCTTCTTTGCCTACCAGTCACTCTTGAGGCGTGTCCCTGACATTGTGAAATGGGCTTTGTTGAATGTAAGTTTTATGAGTATGAAAAGCAAGAGATTTGCATAATTGTAGTGCATTCTTTATTAAAATTCTCTTTTGTTTGAGCACAAAGCGTATATCAGTGTATGAAACACTTAATTAATGAACCCCAGTTATGGAAAAAAGCAAAATAAAAATACCTAAATGGGATTGTAATCTTTCTAAGTGTTTTACAGTTTAGCAGCAGTTTATCTCTGAAGTAACTTGTCACCATTAACAATTTTAAAATTCCCTGATTGTAATCTTTTGGAATTTTGACATTACTTCTTTGGTTTGAGCATTTAAAAAAGATTCTAAACATAAACTTTTGATTATAATTTTCCTTTTTTAACATATGAAATGTGTTAAGAAACACAAGGCCCTCAGTGATTAGTTTTAAGCTTACCCTGATGCAGTGATGTAAAGTATAGGAACTTGGGAAGGTAACAACTGATACCACTCATAACCCTAACGTGAACAGAGGTAATTATCTTCCTGAAACAGAGACAGAGAGAAGTATAGGGAGACTCTTCCCACCCCATTTGCTCACTTTCCTCTGGGGAAAAGAAATCCAACTCAAAAACCTCCTGATACTACTTTCTCTGGCCCCGTTCTTTCTGATGAGTGCACATCTCCAATATGTGTTAGATTAAAATACTAACCTCGCGGTATTACGCAAAACAATAAGTGCATTGGACCTGAGGTCAGAAGATCATTAAACTGAAGAATAGCCTGAAGGTACAGTCCCTGACTTAAAAACTTTTTAGTTAGCTGACCTTGGGAAAGTTAAGTTAATCATTCTGAATTCCACCTTCTTTTTCGCAAGGTTGTTGTGAGAATCAACAATGATGGGATGCAAATTCCTTTCTGATTTATTTTTTTAAACTCTTTACAAAACTATAAAGTACTATATAAATTAAGGCATTCTTTCATTTCTCCAAATATTTGTCTGTGGTCAGGAACCTTTTTCTGTTTTAAATGATGCATGCACTCCTATGGAAACACGTTCAGAATGAAATTACAATTAATTAGGTTTTGTTTTTTGACTATAGTGATCAAAAACACCCAGATTTAAATCTTTCAGAAAGACAAAAAGCATTATTCTTCATCTAATATCTTCCTAGAGCTCACTCCACAGATCCCTGACAAGGTGGAATTATGGCTTCATGCCTTCCACAAATGCTCTCGACTAATTGCCATATGTGTAGGTACCCTGTAGCTTTCCTCAAATCCTACCTCATGTTCCAAGTGACATCCTCTGCTTGCACTCCATCTACAGCCTACACATATTCTTGCTTTAGAAACAACAGCCACCTGTTCTATTTACTCCATCTGAAGGTTTATTTCCTTATTACATACCTCAACAAAGCATGAAAATGAAGCCAACTCTAAATTTATGATGGGTCTCAAAAGAGACAATATGCCAAAGGCAGGCCTGAAATTTGGATTTCTATTTTTACTTAATTTTTTTTGAGGGCTAGAACAAATGGTTGTTATCAATTATTTGAACTGTTGGGTTATCAAATTGAGAAGACCTCGGAATACCTTGCATTTTTATTGAAGTAGCAAATAGATTCTGGAGATATTTTAACCTTTTTCTGTCTCTGAGGCTTCATGACCTTTGAGTAGAAACATGCAACTCTGTCCGGAATAAAATGGAAAAAAATACAGCAAAAAAACCTCTTAGGGGGTAAAGATTGTAGTTAGCCTAAAGCATTTTGGTTTTCCTTCGAGAGCTAGATATTATATTCTAGCTCTTGAAACTAGTTTTCGCTGAAAAACAAAATGAAAACAAAAACCACTGAAACCTCTCTATCTATGACCTGCCAAATCTGTTTCTTAATATTATACTTTATCATAGATTATATAAGTCAATCAATCATCTACCTACCTATATCTATCTATCTATCATCTATCTATCTATCTATCTATCTATCTATCACCTATCTAAAATCTTAGAGTAGAAGATAGGAAACCTCCTTTTACATTTTATTTTTATAAAGTGTTTATCTTTAGTAGGCTCATGATTGTCACCAAAATTTTATTTCTTGTTAGATTAACTTTCTCGCGTTACTGCGTTATGATTTGGCCAGCTGCTGGGCTGTTGTGAAAGCTTGAAATATTCTTTTGAAATTCATTTAAAAAAATTTATCTAATTGAAAAAAAAAAGAAGTCATGCAATGTGTATATATAAAAAGGATTATCCAAAGTGTAAGCAATATCACATCAATTCTTTGGCATTTGTCCTAAAAAAGTCTAAAATATTATGTTTCTTTTCTATGTTACTCCAAAAATATAAAATTTAGACATTCTTTTTCATGTCTATGCTATAAAGTTGATTATATGTAAATCTCACTTTAAAGATTATAAAGACATATTGGGACATTAGATAGGAATGTGGCTGTCATCCAAAATCTATCTTTTATTCTCATTGTCACCCTGAGACAATCTCTTTTTCACCCCAGACAGTTAAAATAGATGTATGAGAGAAAGGCAGAAGTTGAAATTTTTAAATAAGCATCAGATTGGGGTAGATGATGTTGGTTTCCTAACCAATAGCCATTTCCCCTCTTCTTAGTGAACAGAATGCCAGTTGTGTCAAGGGAACAGAGAATCAGAAATGTATTCCCAAAAGGCCAACCCTTCTCCCACTCAGATGAACCATGACGGATCCAGTCCAGGCAGAGTCACATTGTGCCTCTTTGCCAGTGGTGGTTGTAGAGACAGATGGGTGTATGACAAGTTCTGACGAGACATCGGATGAGATTCCCATGGTAGTTTCAGGGACTTCTAGGAAAGATCTTCCTCTGGTGAAAGCAAGGGATATGCGAGAACTGCCCCCTCCTCTGCTGTTGAAAAATTAAAAAAAAGTTTTTTGGACACTGTCAAGTAAGGATGCATTGCTTGGAATGATAGCAGGGATTTGGTGAGCATTAGAGGAAAACTTACAGAGTAAAAGCCCTCTTATAGGAATGGCAGCTCAGAAAACGGAAAACGCTGAGTTCTAGGGATGCCCATCTTCTGAGTTAACCTGCTCTTATATTTTTTGTTATATGAAATAATCAACATACTGATGGTTTAAGCCACTAGTCATTGTCCCCGCCCCACCCCACCCTGCGGAAGTATCTTTATGGACATAATGCTTTCTTTTGCTAGTTGGTCCAACTTGATATATCCAGTCTTCATCTGTTAGGTCTGCGGACTGGTTTCTTATTGGTTTTATTTTTTTTACTCTGAATTCAACTTGGAGGAGGAGATTGTTTGCAGTGGATGTCCTTTGTGCCCCATAAAGCAGTTTTACATTTGTTTCTGCCGGTTTCACCAATTGTAGGCTAGTTTTTGCAGTAATTTGGAGTCCCCATTTCCTAAGGGTGATGTTCATTCAGACCCACACTTGCAGCTTGAAGCGTGGACACCCTGTTAGAAATGCAGAATCTTGAGCCCTATCGAATCAGGACCTAAATTTTAGGAATATCCTCAGGTGATTTGAATCTAGTTTGAGAAGCCCTGCAGTGAAGGAATTTTCTTGGGTTTCTAAATTTTTACAGAGGAGTCTATTTTTACCCATGACCCTGAGAAGAAAGATGCATTCAGCCCTCTTCTTCAAGCGGGTATGGAGAGTTCTTGATTCCTTGCTTCAGAATAGGGCCGGCCGTGGTGATTGCAAGCTTGCCATGCGCAGTGCGCCTCTGCCCCCGATGGCCTCCCTAGGCGGCTGTCGAAGCCCCAGTTTCTACACTCTCACGAGCCCCTCGAGTCTGCCAAACAAAATGATCCGATTCTGTGTTCTCTCTTCACTTCTAGCACCTTTTTGTATGTCGATATTTCCTAGGTTTTAAAAGGTACTGAGCGATTTTGTTTTCTAGCATTTACATGTTTTTGAAAAGGGAGGGGAATCCTCTCCTGCTCTCTCAGAGTGTGCTGGTAACAAGAAACCTCTCTTCCAAAAGGCTTAGTTCAGTGAAATTGTAGGAAGTAGGCGGAGTAAGCCAAAGATATTAGAGACAGACCATACTTATTATTTAACTTTTATAAACTGATGGAGTAATGTAGGCTTAATAATGCCTGTTAGTAGAATTAAAGTGTATATAGTACTGTAAAATTGACAGGAGGAGGAGGAAGGAAGACAAAATGAAGAGGAAGTTGACTAAGCTGACAAAGTTAATGAAGAGTAAAGTAGGAAAACCAATGATAACATATGTTAAATATTAAGTAAATGCGTTAAATAGTAAATAAAATGAAGTGAATAATAACTTATGTTAGTTATATCAGCAAATATGCATGTATTTTTATATTAAATAAAAAACAGTGTAAAATAACAAAGAAAATCCAGTATTTTGTTGTTTTCAAGAAAGATACCTAAAACAAAGTAGCAGAGAAAGGTTAAAAATATTTAAAAAATTGATCAAGATGTAACAGGCAGTTGTAAAAGTAAAAAAAGAAAAAAGCAAGAAAAGAAGGAAGGAAAGCATTTAGACTAAGTAGAAATCAAGGTTAAAATCATTAAAGAGGGCTGCTCAGATAGGCTTCAGGCAGGCCTTCGGTTTGGTTCGGCTGAGGGATTATACACCTGGGAAACAGATCTTCGCTCTAGTTATCTCTTCCTAAACACTGAGGGACACGCTAAGGATGTTTTGTAGCAGTTTCTGGCCTCCAGTGAGCAGGAAGGAAAGGGGCCAGATTCCCTAAGCCTGGGTGGCCGTGGCAAAGGGAAGCTTCTTTCTTAAAAACACAGAAGAATGCTCACTGCATGCAGGTGATATTCATAGCAACTTTATGTTCCTCTGGGACCGACAGCCTTCGAGATTCGGGAGAAACTGTGGTGGTGTCGGCTTCTCATAATTACTCCATAAATTTTTGCCATTGAGAGAATTTTCCATCCACTCAGTCTCTCTGGTGGACTCTTTCATTCAATTTCATCACCATCTCATTTGCATTAAAAAGAATTAATAAATTGAGATGACAAGAACCAAACATCAAATATTTCTATTTTATCGAACATTACATAGGAGAGGAACTTAATTTCTGAAATAATTAAAAAATATATTCTATTTAATTGCAAACAAAACCCAACAAGATATGGTATATGAGAAATGAAAACAAACATGTCACCAGAGACTTATTTATGTTTCTGAGATTATGAGTAATCAACTAAAGAAGGAAAAATGAAACACTATCTGATTTAACTAACAAGTAAGATCAATGATTTTGTTTTTTTAAAAGATTTTATTTATTTATTTATTTTTAGAGAGAGGTAAAGGGAGGGGACGAGGGAGAGAAACATTTATGTGCAAGAGAAACATCAATCAGCTGCCTCTTGCACACTCCCAACCGGGGACTCGGCCCACAACCCAGGCATGTGCCCTGAGTGGGAATTGACCTGGTGATGTTCCCGTTCCAGCTTTCAGGGCGATGTTCAACCCACTGAGTCACACCGTCTAGGGCTTTCTCTATGTTTTTATAATAAAAATAAAAATATGCCCTAGCAATTAGGGACTGGATTAAAAAGTCCTTTTAAACAACTCTCTTGCCACAGAAAAAATTAAAATGAAATTATAAAATATTTCAAAAAATAAACAATGAAGAAATCTATGAAGGAGTCTATGAAATAGGGCTCAGTCATACCCAGGGCTTTTATATAGCTACATCATTAAAGCCTAAAGAATAAAATAAATTCACTATACCTGCCTCAGAATGTTAAAAGCCTTTTGGAAGCAGAAGGCAATGGACTAAAGTACAAGGAAAAAAAAAAAGAAAACATTTATGAATTCAAGAACCAATTCTTTCAAAATGTTAAAAATAAACAGATGTCACTTTAGGTGACCAAAGATGAGAAAAGATAGATCTCAAAAAATTTAAGAAATAATAAGTATGGCATAAAATAATACTTTGGTTAATCATATGCAAGTAAATTTTTTTAAATATGAAAAAAATAATGATATGAAAATAAATGATCATGGTAATTTACCAAACCTAACCTGGAGACTTGAAATTAAAGTAAATCACCATACAAAAAAAAACGATAAAACTTTCAAAGGGTTATCCCTTTCAACAAAACATTAGACCACAGTGTTTAGTAGGTAAAGTCTACCAAATCATGAACAAATAGAAAACTCTAATGTGATTTAAGCTGTCTCAGTACATAAAGAATGACTAAAAGATTCCAATTCTTTGCATTTTCCCCCAAAATCTTTTTATGAAATTAACATAATCTTGAAACTGAAACTGGACAATTAAAGCTATAGACCAATCCCACTTATGAATGTTAATGTAAACATCTAAATAAAATATTAGCAAGTTGACATGTGAAGTCTATGCCAGTAATTTAAGGATGGGTAAATGTTATTAAATCAATTACTATATTTAATCAGAACAATAAATTGAATTTATTGATTTTGATTTTTCAGAATTGTATGATTTTGATTTTTCCATAGATGTCAAAGAGATATTGAATTAAATTTAGTATGTGTTCATCATGAAAACCTTTCATAAAACATGAATAAGTAGACATTTAATGAATGATGTGTGCACATGTGCTGTGTCTGTCCAACAACAGGCCTCACTCTCAAAGCACTAGAATCATTACTATTCAAGTCAGAAATAAGATTTTTCAAATAATGGTGAGTTTGATTACTTGGATAAAATGTACAGCTGAAAATACTAAAATAAATAGAAAATATTAAAAATGCTTAAGAGTATTAAAAATCTTTTGAGAGGGTGATAACTTTCTGAGGGGCTGTCCGAACTCAGAGAGGTAAGTGAATCTTTTTCCCACAGCCAGTAAGTGTCAGAGCAGAGATCTGAATCCAGCAGTATGATTTCAGAGATTCTGTTCTTGGCTGTTATACAATACTAATCAAATATTGTAGGAGTTCAAATAGCAAAAGGAGGCATACAGGGAAAAGTAGCTTTCTTCCAATTCTCAGAGGCAACCACTGTTTTCAAATTCTAATATGTCTTACAAAAAATTCTTTGATTTATCCACATAAATGTATATTCCTTCATCTATCTCTATCTATCATCTATCTATCTATCTATCTATCTATCTATCATCTATCTATCTATCTTCTATATTGTGTATTAGGCAAGAAGCATAGAACACATAAAGGAGAGTATACATTTGAATATGTAAACAATGATGAAAAGTTGTTTTGATGAAAAGATATCATTTTATAAAGTCAAAGCTGACCAGTAAACTGGAAAAAATGAAATACATGTCACTGACACAAAGTAAATATCTTTACTACACAAAGAACTATTACCAATTAATTATCAGAGGGGGGAAAAGAATGGAATGGACAACATATATGACAAAACAATTCAGAAAAAGGAAATCCAAAAAGATATGTGTATAAATAGGATTTTTGCAGTGGCTAAAAAGAAGCAGCAGTGTGAATTATCATCACTGGGGAATGGCATACTATTAAATATATAACTACTTAAGAAAAAAGAAAACAATGAGTTAGAGCTAATTGTTTTGAGCTGGGAGAACATTTATGTTCTACTGCTAAATAACAAAAGTAATTTGCATAATGTATACTCGGTGATCCCAATTTTGTTGTAAAACCTCCAACCTGGAAACTTAAAAATTTATGGGTGTCTGTGTGTTTGTGTAAATACAGAAGGTTATGTAGCTAGGCGTCACTTGGAACTGTGGCGCCGGCAGGAGCAGGTCAGTAACTGGAAGGAACGGCACGGTGAGAGTACTTCTGTCGCATATGTATTATCTTTGTTTCACTTATTACAGTGATCACATATTAGTTTTCTAAACAAATATGTTAGATATATTTTAAATAGATTAAATAAACAAATATATTAAGGAAAAATAAACAAAATACATGCAGGTACCTATCAGAGGCGTTTTATCCGTTAACTGCAAATCAACTGAGTTCACAAATTAAGATAAACTGGAGATCTTTTTTGAGGAAAACATATTGCTATAAAGAATGAATTATCTACATAGATGCGCCAGTGACAGCAGAGTGGAAAACCAGCAACAGGCTACATGAATACGCAACAAAAATTAAACAAATTTAGATTTGTTTGTTCATTCAAAATTAATAATTAACATATGACAATAATTTCTACATATTGTGATCTTTCCGGTGAGGAGACTTGATTAAATATTCTTTCCTATTTATCAGTATTTCTATAAATTTGTGAAATTACTGAGATCCAGTTTACTTTGTGCAGTTTCTGTGTTGAAAATACACTTATTTTTACAGACATCAGGTTTTAGTGGACCATTTAATTAATCCAAGTATGAAACAAGAGTGGCTTTAGAACAGTTTCGACAACTCAAATGAACTGAAAGTCTGACTGGGCCTACAGCATTGCTTCTTTCTCTTCAGAGGTTAGCTTATTAGGTACCTTAATATCCCTATAGAAATAAAGTCAGGTATAAACAAACAAACAAACAAGCACACAAATTCCAGGGGGATTGCCTATTTAGATGTAATACAAATCAACAATAAAAAACAACTAAAATCCCAAATACACTAAAACAATCATAACAACAAAAACGAATGCAAAAATAAGTAAATACACTCATTACTTTACACTTGCTATTGCTTTCTTTAAGTCTATTTTCTCCTCTCAAAGTAGCAAATTGTAGCCTGTGGTTTATATTAAGCACCAGTTGTATAAGGTTCTAACCAGGGCAATTAGGAAAGAAAAAGAAATAAAAAGCACCTAGATTGGAAAGGAAGAAGTAAATCTGTCTTTATTTGCAGTTGACGTGATCTGTGTATAGAAAATCCTAAGGACTGCACTATGAATTATTAGAACTAATAAATAAATTCAGGCAGGTTTTAAGATTCAAGATGACTATTCAAAAGTGAGCTGTATTTATATACACTCTCAATGAACATTCAAAAAATAAAATTGAGCAAACAATTTTATTTACAATAGCATTAAAAAATAAAATGCTTAGATATAGATTTAACAAAAACATGCAAGACTTACACAATGAAAACCATAAAACATTGCTGAAATAAATTAATGAAGATCTAAATAAATGGCCAGACATTCCATGTTCATGAATTGGAAGATTTACTATTGTTAAGTTGGCAATATCCCAAAATCGATATACAGATTCAGTGCCAATCCTAATAAAATTCCATCTTTTTTCCTTGCAGAAATTGACAAGCTGATCTTAAAATTCACATAGAAATTTAAGAGACTCAGAATAACTTAAAGAATTTTGAAAAAGAAAAATGAAGTTGGAGCACTCACATTTCATAATTTTAAAAGTTACTAAAAACTACAGTAATTAAGACAGTATGATACTTGCATAAAATACACATATAAATCAGTAGAAATAAAACCACAAATTTATGGGCAATTAATTTTTTGTTAGATAATGATTTCTTAGATTTAACTGAAAAGCCCCAAAATAACAAAATAAAAAGTAATTTGAGCTACATCAGAAGATAATTTAGACTACAGCAATAAAAGAAGAAATAATTTTCATTACATTAAAATAATTTTGGGCTGAAAAAATAATTTGGAGCAACTTTTGTGCTACAAATCACCATGAAGAAGCTAAAAGGGCAACTCACAGAATGGAACATATTTGCAAATAATATATTTGATAAGGCAATTTGTGGAAAATATATAAAGAAATCTTACAGCTAAATTAAAGACAAATAATTCAATTAACAAATAGCCAAAGATATGAATAGAGGTTTTTCCAAAAAAGAGATACAAATTGCCAGTAAGCATATGAATGGTGCTCAACATTATTAGGAAGTACAAATCAAAATGATAATGATATAATATTTGATTAGTGCTAAGATAGCTGTAATAAATGACACAGACATATACAAACATTCAAGGGGGTTCGGAAAATTGGAACACTCATTTGTTGCTGGTAGGAATGTGAAAGGATGTCGCTGATTGAAAAACAGCCTGGAAGCTCTAGCTTAACAGAGCTAGCATATGAATCAGCAGTTCTAGGTATATACTCAACATGTGTCCACACAAACTTGTACATGAATATTCATAGTGACATTATCCAATATCCATTAGCTGACGAAAAAACAAGCGGCTTATCTATATACAATGGAATATTATTCATCCATAGAAAAGAATAAAGCACTGATACAGGCCACAGATTGAAACCTTGAAGTCATCATGTTAAGGGGAAGAAGCTAATTCCAAAGTGCCACAGGCTGTATGACTTCAGCACAGGCAAATCTGCAGAGAGAGAAAATTAATTTGAGTAGTTGCCTTAGGGCTGGGAGTGAGGGTTAGTAAGCTGGCAATGGGGAGCGATTGCAAATGGGTATGTATGTGTGTCTGTGTGTATGTATTGTGGTGGACAAATGTTGGAAAATCAGATTGCGAAAATGCTTTAACAAACTTGTGAATATGTGAACAAACATTGAATTATACATTTTAAATGGGTGAATTGTATGGTGTATAAATTATGTATCAATAAAGCTGTTAAAACATGTCTAAAATGAAAAACAAAACAAATCCCCCAATTGTTGAAGGTTTTAGGTTCCAAACTAACTGTGTTATTTAGTGGAGATCTGCCTCTGGAAGTAATGACAATTTTATACCTTTCTAGGGCCCATTAGAAAAAGATGATTGTTCTTTACCCTCATACAGTGTTTTACATCTCAAAAACATGCTTTCTCATATGCCCTCTAAATATTCTTCTAATAACCTTGTAATGTGTGCATATGAGTCATTGTGGTACACATTGGCAGATGAGTAAACACAGATCTGGAGGATTAAATGGTTTTCCCCAAAGTCGTGTCTCTGGCAAATGGAAAATCCAAGTCCAATGTTATCCCATCATTTCTCGCTGACTTGGATTATTCCCAAGATGATTGCCAGCCAACACGTTTCCTTGCTACACCCATCAAGTCAAAACACCCCATCTGAGCATGTTTGAAATCTTTTCCTAGTTTAATATTTTTTTCTACTGAGCGGAATATGTCTCTTTTCTATACTCAGTAAATTTTGATCATTGGATACTAAACATATGCTTAGTGACCAAGAATTTGACCAAATGCATGTAAAATATAATAACGAGAATCGGGTGAGTATAGAATCTGAGATTTCAGCAGGAAGTAAAATTAGGAGAGGGGCTGGACAAAGAAGCATTAGAAACAAAACAGGAGGCATTAGCAACCTAGGTAGGCATCAGGTACAAGGAAAAAAAAAAGAATCTTTCATAAAACTCATATGAATCCCAAGCACACAGTACCATGTGCTGTGAGGCTAGAAACCTGTCTCTGTGCTTAATAACACAGCATATTCTGGCGGAGCTTGGGTATGACCATCTGACTGAGTTGGAATGTGATAGGGCAGAAGGGTTGGCAGTTCTAAACATTTGTTTCTCTCAGGGGCTCCAATTTTTCACTCTGTGAAAACTTGGCCCAGTGCCCATTTCCTGATTTTTTTTTTCTTTACTCCCCGTCTCCCTTGCCAATTTGCATTGCATGGCAACTGGGAACATGCCTGATCACATAAGGAAAATTCTGATTGAGGCCAAGCATGTACTAAGCCCTAATTCAACTTTGAGCTTTTCCTCTGACCCAGATACATAGAAGCTAGGGACTTGAAAACCACATGTGGCAGTTATATGTAGGAATGGGATGGAACCAACTTTCTGTCCTTGTGTAGAAAGAGATGAGGGTGCTGACAAAGAAGAGTGCACTTCTTAGGTTTGGGATTATTTAGACATAGCCTAACTCTATTAAAACTGGTGCCGCAAGGTAAAGTAATGGTCACATTTCAGCTTTGCAGAAATGACATATATGACTTTGTGTATCACTTACATCTTTAGAATTGTGGCAAAATCCAAATCTATAGAATAGCGAGATACATCATAAGAGCCCTCCCATGCTTTTCTTAGAAAATATTTAGGTTTTGCTCTTTTCACTTGATATGAACAACTCTCTTTGCATTCAGAATCTATTCTAAAGTTACCGGGTTGTCGAAAGTGTGTTATTCTAGCTTATTTCACTTGACTGGAGGTAAAGAATTAAAAACAAACGACTATTCTAAAACTACCAGGTTGTCACATAGCTCATGTCATTTGACTGGAGGTAAAGAATTAGAAACAAACCATGCAAATATTATTTTTTTCCCGACTCTGTCTGCTGAACACTATTCTTACAGAAAAAAAAAAGCACAGGTAGCAAAACTTCATCTCCCCCAAATGCACTTCAATACGTTTTAAGTGTAAAAACCTAATTTAAAATAATGTCAGCATCTTTGGGCTGTAGAATATGAGGCTCAGCATCTTTAAATTATTTAAGAGGTCCACAGAGAACCAGTTATGCTTATAACGTCAGATTTACTCAGAGAAAGGGAAGAGCAAAGCAAAGTGTTGAATAAGGGTTTCCTATGCAGTTTCATTGAGTTATTTCTGCATTCTGTAATTGCAACAATAGTCCTACCAAACTTTAAAACAAAACAAGATATGCATGTACATAGGGTTATGAGATCTATTTAGTGTGTTAGCTTTGTCAATTTAAAACAAATATTTGTGTTCCAGCTCTTCTACTTCTCTTTTTGGCTTTTATTTACCAACAATAGGATCTATACAAAAAGCATACTTGAAAAGAAAATGCCCCTACCACCTCTAAAACTAGCCATTATTTTCTTTAAATAGGAGAGAGGCAATTTCTAAATATATATTTTACATAACATCCTTGGTTTTCTCTTTTCTAGTGGTCTGGAGAGAAAATAAGACACTTTGTTTTTCTTAAGGAAAAGAATACCACATAAATAATTTTAGCAGCATATTAATCTACAAAGTTTCATTTATCATACAAAGGGAAAGTCAATAAAATATGTAGCATTATGCTCAGAGGACTCTGGTGGTCTGAAATGACAAGGAAGGACATTGAGAATTTTTTGAAACTAAAAGCCATGTCCAACATGAGCGTGGTAACATGGTGAGAGTTTGTTACCAATATATAGATCACTAGAGTTTTGCCTTCACAGTGATTTAGAGTTTATTTGGAGGAGTTTAGTGTATGTAAGCTCTGCACATCTGTCATCTTCTAACGAGGACAGAACCTATTTTGAGAAATATAGTTTTACTGGAACTAGTAACAACCACTTAACAGAGGAGTCCATTTCCATGTTAAGGCAATAGGTAACACAGATAGACAAGCTTCACTGGGGATGGTCAGAGGGATCTGCCAAACTCAGAGAACTATTAGGCTAATCCAAAAGAAACTGTAGTACCAACACTTTTTGTAGTATATCTGATAGTGATCTAAATTTATAATTATTCCAAGATTTAAAAAAGAACAAAAAGATCTCTGATTCCACAGAAACATGTTTGCTTCTATTCTATGCATTTCTGAGTCCCCTAAATGGACTTTCACAAAGATATGTTTTTACCAGCCTGATGGCTCTACGCAGTTCACTTAAGAAGTAACTTGCATTTGGGTGGCCTGCATTCTAAGGACGCAGACAGACGATGTGGAATGTCTGAGACAGGTCCCCTTTTATACTAGGCAGCCTTCCTTGTCATCCAAGGAGCACTGTCTGGATCATGACAAGCTTTGCTAGAATACTTTTGCTCTCTGTGATAATGTCAGACATTGTTTCTGAACTTCTGATCCTCTTGCATTCTTTACTTTCATTCCCAATTTATCAAGAATTATGGAGTTGCCTAGGTTGCTGTATCAAAATTTGTCTCATAACTTCTAGTTCCTATCCCCTTGGCTCACCTTCTCTCCAATTCTTCTTTGCTTTCTATTGAAAAAGAGTCCTAGTTCTAATCTCTGCCTCGTTTCCTACGTGGCCTCTGATCCACTGTGGCGCTGACTGAGGCACTATATTTTCCCCTTAATTCACTTTTCACTGAGATTTTCTGCGCCTCAATTTTTCCTAATTTTCATTTATAATTTATATTCTATCTATTTTAAAATTCTCTTAAAACACTTATATACACATTAGCTAAGTGAAAACTAAAATATTAAAAATGATGTAAAAGATATGAGGAGAAACATACAGAGAGAGAGGAAAAGGAATTATGGAATGTTTCTGTAGTTAAGCCTGAAATTTAATCTGTCTCCTGGAAGCCAAAGTAAAGAGGGAAAGATGACAGATAACCTAGCTATCAATATCAGGTAAATGTCAGAAGACTGACTCTTTAGCAGAGATAAACGTTTTTTGGTGTTAAATTCTAAGGGAAAAAAAAATCTAACACTTGTACTTTTATATTAAAGGGCATTTAATAAAGTCTTAGGTGATGTATTTAGCAGTTTTATAGCACATCCAGAAATATACTCTATATGGTTCTTTAAGAGCAAACACTGATATGAAATGAAATCATAGAAGTAAATGTACTTCTACAGGGACTGAGACAATACAGTTCAATTATGTTTCTTTCTGGTGACCTAATTTGGTGCAATAATAAAATGCAGATAACAGAAGTGACACATAACCTGGGTGGGTAGCAGAGATGGGCATGTATCAGCATTATCTTGTAGTCATTTTTCAACTACAGACACTGCCCTGTCTTCTTTCCACAGAAACTTTCTGATAAAGCCATTCCCAGAGAGAAATTCCCCATTTTTCTGATTGATGACACATAGAGAGATGCTCTTTTCTTCACACAAACATGTTTTCATACACGGACCCAAACATGCACAGCTTCATTATTAGTCTTTTAAACAACCAGAAATCAAAACAATTGTTTTGTACACCCCAATGAAATGAAAATATAAGAATGTACTTATTGCATACATTACAGTTTTCCAAAATTTTAACAATGATCACATTTTTAAATCCCCATACAAACTTTGGAAGATAGGGCAAGTATTTTGACCCATTTAAGATATCTTCTGATTACTAAAATTATATGTTATGTCAGAAAAAAATTTCCCAGTACAATGAAAGGTTATCTGTGGCAGTAGGAGGAATGCTAGAAAAGGAGTAACAAATAATGACTGAGAAAATAGTAAAACCTGAGTTATAATAAATATTTCTTTGAAAGAGAAATTTTAAATTAAAGTGACTAAAATCTCAGGAAAAGCAAAATTTAATTTTATTGCTACTTTTCAAGAATGAGGATTCAAAAAAGAATTGATTTTTGATAGCAAAACAAGATCCCATTTTCTACACATTGGATCTAAATGTGTGAGTCATAATATTCACATACACTTATTCAAACTCATACACAGACACAAATACAACTGAAATCATAATGGACTTATACTTCTTTATCCTGCTTTTTATGCTTAATATTATATCACTATATCATAATAGGATAATTTTCTCACCAGTGATTTCCTCTATAAAAATCTTATTTCAAAGTCTGCATAATATCTGAATATACCATTTACAGTTTATAACCATATAAGAAGCAGATATTTTGCTGCATACAGAATTTTTGGAATTTTGGAAGAGCCCTCATATGCAATGTGATCAAAATGTATTTGTTACTTTTCATATGCTCATTAAGAGAGGAAGCATCTTATATTATATTATAGTGGAAATAAATTTTTCATGTGCCCTGTTTCTATGGTGGGCCAAATAAAGCATAAATTTTAAAATTTCAAAGATAATTCAATTACTTCTGCTTTTTAAGTCACTTTCACATATGCTTTTAGTCAATTCAAAGTTCATAAGTGTTTTTTTTTCAGTTTTTTCTTTGTCGTTCAATTATAGTTGTCCTACTTTTCCCCCAGCTGCTCTCCCCTGCCCCGCCCCCCACCACAGTCAATCCCCATCCTGTTGTCCATGTCCATGTGTCCTTTATACATGTTCCTTGACTTGCTCCTTCCGCTTCTTTCCCCCATTGCACCCCACCCTCTCTCCTCTGGCTGCTCTGAGTTTGTTCTTTATTTCCATGTCTCTAGTTCTATTTTGTTCATTTGCTTGTTTTGTTGATTAGGTTCTACTTAATAGGTGTGATCATATGATATTTGTCTTTTACCTCCTGACTTATGTCACTTAGCCTAATACTCTCCGGTTCCATCCATGCTGTCATGAAGGGTAGGTGTTCCTTCTTTCTTTCTACTGCATAGTATACCATTGTGTAAATGTACCACAGTTTTTTGATCTGCTCATTTACTGATGGGCACTTAGGCTGTTTCCAGTACTTGGCTATTGTAAATTGTGCTGCTATGAACATTGAGGTGCATAGGTCCTTTTGAAGTGGTGTTTCAGGATTCTTAGGATATAATCCCAGCAGTGGAATCAGTGGATCCAAAGGCAGTTCCATTTTCAGTTTTTTGAGGAAATTTCATACTGTTTTCTGCAGTGGCTGCACCAGTCTGTATTCCCACCAACAGTGTGTCAGGTTTCCCTTTTTTTCCACAGCTTCACCAGCACTTGTTTGTTAATTCGTTAATGATGGCCTTTCTGACAGGCGCGAGGTGGTATCTCATTGTGATTTTCTTTCTGATGGCTAGTGATGCTAGACATCCTTTCATATGTCTCTGAGTCCTCTGTATGTCCTTAGAGAAGTGTCTGTTTAGGTCCTTTGCCCATTTTTTAGTTGGATTGTTTGTCTTCCTAGTGTAGAGTTATGTGAGTTCTTTACATATTTTGGAGATCAAACCCTTGTCAAGGAATTATTGGCAAATATGTTTTCCCATGTGGTTAGTTTGCTTTCTGTTCTGTTGATGTTTTCTTTAGCTGTGCAGAAGCTTTTTAATTTGATATAGTTCCATTTGTTTATTCTTTTCTTTATATCCCTTACTCTAGGAGATGTATCAATTAAAATATTGCTGCATGGGATATCTGAAATTTTCCTGCCTCTGTTCTCCCTAGGACTTTCATGGTATCATGACTTATATTTAAGTCTTTTACCTACCTGGAGTTTATTTTTGTGTATGGTATAAGTTGGTGGTTGAGTTTCATTTTTTTGCATGTAGCTGTCCAGATATCCCAACGCCATTTATTGAAGAGGCAATTTTTACTCCATTTTATTCTCCTGCCCCCTTCGTCAAATATTAGTTGTCCATAGAGACTTAGGTTTATTTCTGGGCTCTCTATTCTTTTCCATTGATCTGTGTATCTGTTCTTATGCCACTACCAGACTGTTTTGATTACAATGACCTTGTAATATAGTTTAATATCAGGTATTGTGATCCATGTCATTGGTGTTTTGACAGGGATTGCATTTAATCTATAAATAGCTTTGGGTAGCATGGACATTTGGTGTTCTTTTTTATACACTCTTTGAGTCTTCATCTCCCTCCTCCTTGCCAAAGACACGCTTCCTTGGCAGTGTTACAAAAGGGCTCCAGAACTCCATTTACTGCTAGCAAATTCCTCATAGCTCTTCTTTCCCACCAATACTCCCTGACTTATTGCCATCTCCTGACACCAAAACTGATGTCCTTCTTTGCACCAGCCATAAGCCAATGACACTGAAGACAGTTCTTACACTCCAGGCTGTTGTCCTTATATGGCTCATTATATGTCCTTTATTGATAACATCCTTCACCCTACATCAGTTCCAGAAACACTTCTGCTCTGACTCCAGAAACCAGTATCTCTTGTCATGAAAGTCCTTTATTTATTTATTCTTTTCTCTGAATGTTGCTTTGTTTGCTTGTTTGCCTATATTTTCCTCTAAGTGAAAACTGACTTTCTTTTCTAATAATTTCAGTGGAGGGTTTTTCATCTTCATTTCCTTTTATTTTACTGGGAAAATAACAGCAAAGGAACCTAGATCCTTCTTCCCATATCTAGACCATTTTCTCTCTCTTCTCTCAAAACACGTACACAGTTTGCAATCTCAGGTCATTAGATTATTCTTCCCTCTACCATGCTTTGTTGCAGCCATGTATTGTTTCACGTATTATTTCCTATCATTGATGAAGATTCTGGTTAGTTTCAAGGTTACTGTCTCCAACACCATCCTTGCCATTTTTATGAATTTCAAGGTCTGTGTATACTACCTCCACACCTTGCTCCTTCAAATCACTTCTCTGTTCTTCAGCGGTGCATCTTGTGCTTTACTTAGCTCATTCATTAATGAATCCCATGGTAGACTCTAGATTTTGTCATTACTAATAACTCTAACCCCTCCATCATCTCAGTTTCATATATACCACCACACTCTATCTATTTAGCTATAGGTTCCCCCCCCATCAAGGTATAGAACCTATCATCTTATTTCATTTTTATATTCCCTACATCACTTGCTCACACCCCAGTGTTCAATTACTTTCTTACCCACTTTTAATTCCATGATCTTTTATTTTAATTTCTCCCTTGGATACGTCCTCAAGTGATACTTATCTGGTGAAACACCAAACCCTGTTTGACTACTTTGTGTATACATCAGCTCAGCCAAATTTATCTAGAAAAAAACACATAAGCAGGCTGCCAAAGCTTCATCCCATGGCCATTAATCTCACCTAGGCCTGTTTCACTGCCCTGAAATCATGGTGCATTTCCCTGATTTGTTCGTACCTGTAAACGACTTTGTCATACTATCTTCTCTTCTTAAACCTTCAACGCTGCCTCTCATGTCTCACTCAGTTGGAGACATTGCATTTTATTTCTTTGAAAGAAAGTAGAGACAATCAGAAGAGAACTTTCACAAACTCTCACCCCATTTGCATCTGCTTTCATTTCTGTCCATCTACTTCACTTTCTTTCTTATTACTATGTATGAATTCAGTGTGTTTCTCCCTAAAATTAACCCCTCTCTTTGTCTTTTAGATACCATCTTCCTTCGCCTACTCGAAATACATCACTTTTGAAATTCTCTATCTCTCCATCATTGTCATGTTTTTCTCCTTACTAGATTATTCCCATCAGCACAATAAGTAAATACATATTACTTCCATGTTGAAAAGAATTGCCACATATTGAGTGGCTTACAACATGAATGTATTCTCTTAAACTCCAGGCACTCAGAGCCCTGAAACCCGGGTGTCAGTAGGGCTAGAGTCCCAGGAGAGAGAATCTGTTCCCTTGACTTTTTCAGCTTCCTGTGGTTGCCTGTGTTCCATGGCCTGTGGTCCCTTCCTCTGCCTTCTCGGTTCATCACCCCAGTCTCGGCTTCTGTCTTCATGTCACCTTCTCCTTTGACGCTGACTCCTATATCTCCATGGGATAATCCAGGATAATATTCCCATTTTAACATCCTAAATTTAATAATTTTGCTATGTAAGGTAATATCCATAGATTCTGGGGATTAGGAGAAGGACATATATGAGGGGCCTTGTTTAGTCTACCGCAACTTTGTAATGTTGAAGCTTTTATAGGTGACGAGCTGTTATTTTATAGAATGACCTTAATCTGGATATATGTGATATTTCCTCATTACATCTCATTAGATATGTACATGATTTTGATTTATTCTAGTGATCTATTAAACTTAATCTCTAGTTTAAAGAGGTGTCTCAGATTTCTCTACTGTATAGTTATAATTTTTCCCTTTGTGGTTAATGATTTTGTGACAAGGGACTTTGTGGCTATGCAAATATGCTGTGATTCACCAAACTTACTATCTATTTACTTATCTATCTATGAGAGGAGACCCAAAATAAACAAGAATTATCTTCTGGATGGTGGAGCCCTTTTCAGTACAGGCTTCCCCACCTAGGTGAGTGTTCTAGGACCCCATCTGTATCACTGTACCAGCTGGCATTGCTGAGAGAGGCTGTGTTCGGCTTCAGTGAATTTTTTTTGAAGACTCTTCCTACACATTTGCCCATTTCATAATGGGTGGTTTATGAGTGCACCCGCCCACTCTGCACTGAGTGTTCAGCAGTTTTTGACCAAAAACCAGGATGACCCCCATACCCACCTTCCTATTCACTTGATTTTGCCTTGAGTGACTTTGTTTATTTGTTTCCTTGGAAGAAAAAAGTCCTCAAAAGGGAAGGTTTTGCCGATGTGGAAGACGTGAAACAGAAAACAACAGAAGTACTAAAAGGCATCAAAATTCATGAGTTCAAAAACTGTTTTGAGCAGTGG
This sequence comes from Mormoops blainvillei, assembly GCA_004026545.1. NCBI lineage: Eukaryota > Metazoa > Chordata > Mammalia > Chiroptera > Mormoopidae > Mormoops > Mormoops blainvillei. Next base: position 54,270 of record PVJD01003007.1, on the reverse strand, counting down.
AAAAAATGTCTCGCTATGTGTATTGCATCAAATGAGAGAAATGAGAGTACTTTGAAGGTGACTGAAGTTTAAACATGTAAGAATAAATACACAATTTTTTATAAATAATTTATATAGTTTTTTGGGTCCCCCTTGTATATTTGTATTTACAAAATATGAAATCATATAATACAAGTCAATTTGTAACTGACCTGTGGAGTTACATTATGACTTACATATGAGAAAAATAACTATATTAATAAACTAATATTTTTAAATGTCAAGTAGGGTTTAATTAATAATCCTGCTTTCACATATCTACCTAATATTTTTACAATGACTTTCAGTAGGTAAAAATAGATATTATTAGTAATTATAAAGATGAGGAGACTGTGGTCAGCAAGATTACATAGTTGGTCAAGTACACATCACTACTAAGTGGCATGGCTGGATTTAGAAACAAGAACTTTTTGATTTCTATCTCAGTGCTCTCTGTGTTACATTACCGTGATGCTCTTTATGATTAATGATGGAAGTTCCAAGAGCAGTACTCTACAGCCTGGGAAAGGAAAGTGGAGTTCAAGCATTACCCATTTCACAACAAATGATTTTTTCCTATTAGTGTCTCTGTTTTACAAGCAGAATCCTAACTTGGAACCCTAAGCTTTCATTACATACCTGCCAAACATATGTGCTAACCAACCCTCTGTGAAGAGAAAATCCTCTTAGAACAAGTGACCTGTTGTCTTCACATACTCATGAAGGAAAAAAGAAACCCTCCTCCCTCATCTCAGTGATGCTGAGGACACAGAGCAGAGCCAGGCATTGTTGGAGCCTGCCTCCAAAGCAGTCCAATGGAGGGTTCACAGACACAGATAACTACCTGTGTTCCCAAGAATGGGGGGCTGAAAGAGTGATGAGATGGTGTTGCATGTACACACGAGCCCGTGGCAGCAGAGCACCCATGCCCAGCTGGTACGGTCTGCTTTTAGAGCTCTGGAGCCTCAGCCACAGCCCTCTAGAAAAACTCCCCATGCCGGATGCAATGAGAGTGGGGAAACAGCATACCACACAGTGCTGTCACTTCTTAAAAAAGGGAAGCTATATCCATGAGTGTTTAAACTGCGGTGGATTCACTACAAAATAACATTCTGGGCAAGTTGTATTTCCTCCCCTTCTATACCCATTTTAAATTGGTTAGTTTATGGAGAGTAAATAATTCTATAGAAGAAAATTCACTGATTCATTCCATAATCAAAGGGACTTTTTTTCTCTTCTGTTAATTCATATCACAAGGTCAAACCAACCTACTTTAGCTTCTTTTAGTTTTCTAACTTGATTTTCCTAAACCAGGGATCTATTTCATATGCTTATGTTGTCATATATATTTTGAAATTGTGAACAACACTGTTAATATTTCAAATAGCTTGTTTAGTAACATAGGAATTTATGCTGACATTAAAAGCCATCCTGAATTGCTGCTAGGGATATTTTAAAAATCCTCCATTACTAATGTGACAAATAATGACTTTAATGGCATCATAAACCAGAAATATGAAAGCATTATTAAATAACTGCTTCATAAAAGAGTTATCAAGTAACTATCAGTTAAGCTGTTTAGACGTGATGAAAGTTCAGTCTAAACACACTGGACCACTTCAGATACACTGAACTAGCGGTATTATAAAATGTGGGGGCAATGAATATTATTGCTTCAAAAATTGTCTTTGTTAATATTACTCTGAATAAATTGTGTTGGTTAGGGAACTCCTTCTACCTTATGAGACCAATTCACATTTAAAAGCCATTTTATTATTATGAAGCATTTGTTCAGTCCATTGCTCAGACGTATAGTTCACATGCAGAAACTATATCACTTACTTTGGCTTAAATATTGAAATAGTGCACTTATATGCTTCTATATTTTAAAGATATGGAGCTCTGCACTAAAGAGTATCATTCCATTAATTATTTAAACTCAATGTGGTGGTTAAACATTTATGTCCCATACACATTTTATCTTCTACTCTTTTTTTCTCCTATAATTAATGGGTCCATGAGACACTTGGGTGATATGAGCTGCTTTAAGTTCTGGTAGAATATATTTTGAATACATTTTATTGCAATAGTCTCCATCTTTGCACAAATATAGTAGTAAATCTGTGCCAATGTACAAGTGAAATGGCTTTAGAAATCCATCCTATTTATGCATGGATCTACTTAAGGAAAGTATTGCCATTGTTCTCTCAAAAGCTAATTTCTTGCACTTATGTATCAAGAGAATGAAACATTCATGTGATCACAAGGATGATCAGATATTCTGGATTTCAAATTATTAAGTTGTATTATTACAAAATTGACTTTTGCTAAAGTACCACTTTAAACAATATGCTAAATTATTTATTCTATAAACATCACATTTAGATTCTAGAATAGAGAAAAACCACAGGGAAATAGAAGATTGTAAGGACTGAAATGTGCTTATAAAATAAAATAAAATAAAATAAAATGGAAATATAAAGGCTCTGACACAGACCAACAGTGTTTAAGATGGTGAGACCAGCAGCCGGCATGGAGGTTACAACAATGATAGGGTCTTCTCTAGCAGTGGTCGTCAAACTCTGTCATGCATCGGTATCACCTGGAAGGCCTCTTAAAATACACATTTCTGGGCCCACCCTCAGAGTTTCTGATTCAGTAGGTCCTGGGTAGGCCTCCAGGGATTGCGTTTCCAACAGGTACCTTCCCACGTGATGCTGGTGCTGCTTGTTTTGGAGCCACACTTTTAGAACCGCCTCTTCATCAGGCCTGTTCTGAATATATTATCAGTATTATGTTCAATTTTATATTCTGCTAATGATTTCAATAGGGTCTAGAAAAATTGATAATCATTAAAACTCAGTTAATTAACTTGGAATTCAGAGGCTAATTTGATGTTCATGCATCTAGGAAGCCACATATGACCAACCATCCATAAGCAGCCTTTGGCTTGTTCTCAGCCCACCCAGAAAAGCAACTCAGCTCTGCCATAATTAACAATGTAGACTTTATTAAAAAACATTTGTTATGCGTTCTGATTGTAAAAGTAATGCATGTTCACTGGAGAAAATTTGAGCAGAAAAGAATAAATAAATGCAGCCATATTATCAACATCTAGAGACAATCAGTCACTGGATAACTTGTTGTAGCAATGGATCTAGATTCTATTGAACATTTTTTTGGGAAGTAAAACAGAATTTAACTTGATTAACATCTTGCAAATAAGTTAATAAAAATTTCTGTTTGGCAATAGCCATCGATCCAACCATCGCTTCACATTTTAGCTGCCAACTGATGATTTTTTTCTCTTTTGACTCCTCTCACACGGTCTCTAAACTGACCCTCACCTAACCTGACTCAAGAAGCGTTCTTCTGCCCCTGTATTTATCTTTTTTATGTAAAGCACTTTTCCTCTGTCCCTGGCCCTTAAGTCCTACATTCTCATACCCATGGCCTTTGCTGAAAAGAACTCTCTAGTTACAAGGATCTGCTGTTCTTAGAAATAGGGGGGCTATGAATAAATCCTTTTATTTCTACTGCAAATAACATTTTTATAGTCATAAAGTTATCTATGTGTATAGCAAAAACCTTGAAGCTTGTAACATTTGGGTGTTGTATTACTTTTCTATTGCTATAGAATATATCACCACAAAAATTAACAGACTATTGTCTCACAGATTCTATAGGTCAGACCTGGATACAGTATGTCTGGATTCTCTGCTCAAGTTCTCTGCAGGTGTTATGGGTAGAATTGTGCTCCCTAAAGTCATATGTTGAAATCCTAACACCCAGTACCTATGAATGTATTTCTTGTTTGGAAATAGGGTCTTTGCAGATATAATCAAGCTAAGATAAGGTCATTAGGGTGGGCCCTAATCCAACATGACGGGTGTTCTTATAAGAAAAGGAAAATGCCATGTGATGACAGAGACCCACAGGCAGAATGCCCCAGGATGACAGAAGCACAAGTTGGAGTGATGCCGCTGCAAGGTGAGGATACCAGGGGTCAATAGCCACCACCGGAAGCCAGGAAAAAGCAAGGCAGTCTTCCCCCCAACCTCTCAGAAGGAACATGGCCCTGCTGACATCTGGATTTCAGACTTCGAGCCTCTAGAACTATAAGAGAACACAGCTCGGTTGTTTTCAGCCGCTCAGTTTGTAGTACTTTCTAATAGCAGCCGAAGGAAACTAACATAACAGGCTAAAATGGAGATGCTGGTAGATCTGTGGTTCTCATCTAGAACTCAGCGTTTTCTTTTAAGATCTTCTTCCAAGAACTTGAAGAGTTTAGTTTCTTGCAGCCATAAGGACTGAGGTCTCTTTAATTTTGCTGACTTTCAGCTGGGTACTGCTTTTAGCCCCAGATGGCTCTAGGGGTTTCTTATCACTTGGTGGCTGTAGGCAGTTGACTACGTATCTGGCTTCTTTTTTTTTTTTTTTTTCAGGCCTGCCCGAGGGCATATCTCTGATTTCCTTCTTTGTTCTCAGTCAGAGAAAACTATGCTTTTAAAAGTCTCCTGTGCTGAGGTTAAGCTGGCCCGCCCAAATAGGATAATCTCTCTATTTTAAGGCCAACTGATTTTGGACCTTACTAATAGGTACAGAATACCTTCATAGAAGTACCTAGATTAGCATTTGATTGTTGCCTGGAAGAAAGCATGCTTATGTCTGGGGCTGAGGATCTTGGCGTGGAAGGAAATCTTAGAATTCTTTCTACTATGGGTGCATTCTGATTTGTCGTGGTTCTCGTGTAAACTGAAAACAGTCACTGGAAATTACTCAAATAGTCTTTTTATTTTGTTCTCTATATCCTAGCTAAAATTGTCTCTGGTGTGAATGTATATAACCCAGTTAACACAATAAACTACCCTAGCTATATTCCAGTAAGCATGGAATATGTGATCTTTATTTTTCTGCAAAGATTTATTATGGGAATGAAGCAAAAACATTTGAGTGAGGGGGCGAGTTGAGTACCTTATTCAATTTTTCTATTATAACTGGGTGATATTACATAAATTTTTGTTATGTGCTATGTATATATATATATATATTTATCTTTGTAATTATGACTATAACAACATAACGTATGCTCTTTTAACTAACTTCTAGGTAATTGACCTTCTGGCTTAACCAATGTTTTCTCGACCTTCTGTGACACATTGATTATGGCGTATGGTTCTTTGAGTACATTCATCTCGTAGACACTTCCTAGGACATCTGCATACCTCTAAAGTGTGATTGCAAACTTATCAAGAGCCAGTGGTGTACCCTTAAATTTTTTTGTGATTGTACTCATTATTGTACTCATATTATTTAGTTAACTATTTCATAAATTGATCAATTAGAGTAGAGAAAAAGAAAACTGCTTTTGTAAAAACAGATAACTGTTCCAGAATGACTTGATAAAGATAAGTTGTTAAAAATGTAATTAAATGTAGATAAAACAATGGTAAAATATTTGAAAAAATCTTACAAATCTAGAGGAGTTTAAAAAAAATTTTATATTGCTTTATAAACCAAGATGCTCTTAATTATTATAAAGGCTGTTAACAACCTTTGAATCCTCATTCTACTTGATAAAAATCTCATCCTGGATCCTGAAAATCATGGAAGATACATTATGGGTATATATTTTTTATGATTTAAGATGAAATGTTTAAGATGCTTAGATATGTGTACATTACTTTTATGAATCCTTGGTTAAAACCTCTTTTAATTAAAACATTCAGAATGGCCCATTTTTTTCTAGTAAGAGTGCTCTTTTCTGTGTAGTTGTTCTAGTATACTCTCTATTTTTTATTGTAAGAATGAGAGACTTTATAAAGAAATCTGTATTCAGAAGAGCAGTGATCTGATCAAAAGTTGGTTCACATGTTGAATATTTTAGACTGGTTTCTCTAATAGGCCCTCAGATTTTCTATCAAGTGGTACAGAAATAAAAGGGAACTCTTGGACCTCTGTCTCACTTGAATTTAAGACTTTGTTGAGTTTTGGAAATGACTGTGGAAGAATAGTGTTGATGCTGACATCTCTTTCTGCCATATCCCTTGTCTTTCTCATTGTTACCTAATTCATTTGAAGTTGTTTACTTCATGCGCTGACAGATGCTGAGACTGAGGGTAACAGTTTAAAATTCTCTCTTATCTATTTGAAATTTCTTGTTAGCATTCCTCCTGGTTTCTATCCATGTATGAAAACAAAAATGAATCAGATACAAACAGAGCACTGAACAATGCCTTCTGCTTCCCAGGTTTGTTTAATACTATCCTATATACCCAAGTTAATAATTCACACTCTGCAGAACGCCAGCATATCTCTATTAGACTTGATATCCTCTATTAATGTGACAGCACACATCCAGTGCAATGTTGCAGTGTTGAGGATAGTAGAAGGGGCAGAGGCATTCTCCAGGGCCATGTGCTAAAAATTTGCCCTTCCAAAATCCGTTCTCAATATAGATACATTCTATGAAATAGTGTTTATTTTAAGTGGGCCTACGTATAGAATTCCAAGGAAATGAGCATTGCAGAGTCCACCATTTTTTCCTGCGTAAACAATTCTCCTTTTCCAGAGATGAATGCAAGCAAATGTTCACTTTTGCTACTTCTCATCACTCCTTTTCAGTTGACCCTTAACAAAGGAGCTGACACTACATATCGTAAAAGGAATAGTATACGAATGGGATTAATCAGCTTGGGTTAGACAAGAACCAATCTGATGTTTTATTTAAGTGTTTTTATGAAACACTGTAAGGACAACTGGGAGAGTGTAATGTGTTACAGAGTTTGAAGTGGTAAAGTAGGAGAAAGAGGGCCATAATCAAGTGAAAGCCCAAAGATTTGAATTTCTCATTTTGTATTTCTGATTTTTGATATATTTGTAATAAATCACCATCAAAGCTGATGTGGAGAACTGCATATAAAGAGAAATAGGTAAGTCTCAATATATATATTTTTAAGCTATAATTCTAGATATAAAAATGTATTACACCAAAAATGTTTCATGTGTGTACATAGAGGCAGGTTAATTACCTAGGTTGTTTATGTACAAATATATCCTCATAAAGGGAAAAATAATATAGAATTTGTGACAACAATCATCAGAATTATTTTTGGACAGCTTTCAACAAATTATCAGCCCTCATCATGTAGCCAGTTTTGCTAAACGTTAGGCAAAATTTGCTCACAAAAATTTTTGGCACATCATACAACCATAAGAATTGTGGATATATATAACAGGAACTGTAATTGGGAGCCAAGATTTACAAGACTAACAAGAAAACATGAAATGTCAAAGGAAAGTAAAATAAAAAAGAAAAGGAAAGGACATCCTATACCAAAACTATGTTTTACTTGAAACAACATGTGGAAACCAAAGCAAATTGGATGAGTATTATCTATAGAAATAAGAGAATCCATTATAGGACTAAGAAATAGGATTTATTAAAAAGTATTTAAATTATATATATTTTAAGCTCAAATATACATGGGACTGAATAAAAGAGGGAGAGAAATAAGAGAGTTTAGAAAAGATGATTTCTTTAAACAATTGATTTTAGCAAGAAGTCAATTATGGTGGACACAACTAGTTTATTTTTCTGATTTAAAACATTCCCACTTTCTTTCCCGATTGTTTATATTATACACACTGGATTTCAGATATAACCCAGGGCCGAACAAGAAATTCCAGTTCTCATGTAACTTCCATGCTGGAAAAGAGTAGACAGTTAAGAGAACAAACTCAATATGTGATTGGCATCAAATTGTAATTGTTAATTTCCTTATTGAAAATACTTAAACAAGTATGAAATTAGGTTTTGGTGTTATTTACTGTTGTGGGAAAATTAATAGTGGTAGTTATTATTTTTATTATAAATGATGATTTTTTTGTCAAGCAAAATAATTAACCATTGGCCTGATCATCAACACAAATCATGCTTTATCAACTAAATGTATTTCATGTTTACCAACATGCTTGACACTGAAATGATAATTAATATTTATTTGGGATCTTACTTTTTGCCAAGCTTCTTCTATGTGCTCTCTATGTGTTAACTTATTTAAGTTTTATGAAAATCATCTTCATTTTACAGATGAAGAAAATGAGGCCTTGAAAGGCAACGTAAATTTTCCAGCTAGTAAAGGGAAAAAAATCAATGCTGAGCCCTTGCAGTCACTGCAGAGTTTGAGCATCTAACTAATACTTTATTATGATTTTTGAAACATATGATAGTTGAAATGCTATCATACATTTTAGACATTATAAAATTACCTAAACTAAATAGAAATGCCACACTATTAACTGACATTTGCCTTGAATCTTGTATTCAGTTCTTTAATAATTTATTCATTCAACCAAAAAAATCATTTTGCATGTGATACCAGCTACTGGGATTATAAAGATAAATAAGACAATCCCTTTTCTTAAAAAAGAAGGTATTGTGCAGTTAAATACGTAAGTCAGAGAAAGACAGATACCATGTACTTTTACTTAATTGTCCAATCTAAAGAACAAAATGAATAAACAAAAAAGTTCTTATTCTAATGGAAAAAGAGAAAAAAATGAATACTTGCCACCTAACTGTATGTTTTAGCGTGACCCTGACTATATTGACAGAATACTGGAAAACACAACCTTTATATAATTCTGAGTCAGACCAGGAAGGGAAAGATGTTAGAAAAAATTTTCTCATAATAGGTGGTGCTTGAACCAAATTTCAAAGGATGCAGTGTGAAAGGATGGGATAGTGAGAGTGATATTATTTATTTTGTTTAAATGTCAATCTTTAGGAATGAAGATCTGTGGTATTGGCTATCCTAGAGAGAGGTAACAATGTTAAAGAGAATAGAACCTTGCCTTGTATTCATAGGATGGTACAAAAATGAACTTATGGAGTTTAGTGGAAATCAGCTAAATTCATAACAGTACTAAATTTCTTCAATAAATAAGTTCAAAGTGTTCTAATTTTTAGAGTAGATAAAGAGTGGACACGATTGATATTTTGAATCCTAGGTCAAAATCACTTAGCATAATGGAAAAAACATAAAGAGGTGATAGTGTATGTAGAAAACCCTATAGACTCCACCAAAAAACTACACAGCCTAATAAATGAATTTGGCAAAATGACAGGATACAAAGTCAACATTCAGAAATCGAAGGCATTTTTGTACAGTAACAAAGAAATGCCAGAAACAGAAATTAGGAAAAAAATCCCATTTACTTATCAACAAGAAGAATAAAATACTTAGGAATAAATTTAACTAAGGAGGTAAAGGACCTGTACTCAGAAAACTACAGAACACTGAAGAAAGAAATTAAGAAAGATACAAATAAATGGAAGTGCATGTTGTGTTCATGGATTGGAAGAATTAACATCATTAAAATGTCCATACGACCCAAAGAAATTTATAGATTCAACACAATCCCTTCTCAAAACACCAATGATATATTTCACAGCTAGAGAACAAATATTTCAAAAATTTATACAGAACCATAAGTGACCCAGAATATCCTTAGCAGTTGTGAGAAAAAAGAACAAAGTAGGACGGATCACAATATCTGATATTAAACTATATTACAAGCTCACTGTAATCAAAAGAGTCTGGTGCTGGCATAAGAATAGACACATAGATCAATGGAACAGAATAGAAAACCCAGAAATAAACCCATGTCTCTATGGTCAATTAATATTTTATAAAAGGGCCAGGAACATAAAATGGAGTAAAAATAGCCTCTTAAACAAATGGTGTTGGGAGATCTGGACAGCTACATGGGAAAAAATGAAACTTGACCACCAACATACATAAACTCAAGGTGGATAAAAGACTTAAATATAAGTCGTGACACCATAAAAGTGCTAGAGGAGAACATAGGCAGGAAAATTTCAGATATATTATGCAGCAATATTTTCACCAATATGTCTCCTGGAGCAAGGGATATAAAGGAAAGAATTAACAAATAGGACTGTATCAAATTAAAAAGCTTCTGCACAGCTAAAGAAAACATCAACAAAATGAAAAGGGAACTAACTGTATAGGAAAATATATTTGCCAATGATACCCCATATAAGGGTTTGATCTCCAAGATATATAAAGAGCTCACACGGCTCCACACCAGGAAGATGAACAATCCAATTAAAAAATGGGCAAAGGACCTAAACAGACACTTCTCCAAGGAGGACATACACAGGGCCCAGAGACATGAAAGGATGCTCAGCATCATGAGCCATCAGAGATGGAAATTAAAACCACAATGAGGTACCAATTCACACTTGTCAGGATGACCATCATAACCAAATCAACAAACAAGTGCTGGTGAGGTTGTTGTTGGGAATGCAGACTGGTGCAGCCACTGTGGAAAACAGTGGACTTGCCTCAGAAAAAAATAATGGAACTGCCTTTTGACCCAACAATTCCACTGCTGGGATTATACCTTAAGATACCCAAAACACATTCAAAAGAACCTATTCACCCCAATGTTCACAGCGGCATTATGTATAATGGCCAAGTGCTGGAAACAGCCTAAGTGCCCATCAGTAATGAGTGGATCAAAAACCTATGGTACATTTACACAATGGAATACTATGCAGCAGAAAGAAAGAAAGAACTCCTACCCTTAGTGACAGCATGAATGGAACTGGAGAAGATTATGCTAAGTAAAGTAAGCCAGGTGGTGAAAGACAGATACCATATGATCTCACCTATTAAGTGGAACCTAATCAACAAAACAAACAAATGAGTAAAATAGAACAAGAGACATGGGAATAAAAGAACAAATGGACAGTGACCTGAGGGGAGTGGGATAACGGGGGAAAGAAGGGGAAGGGGCAAGTTAAGGAACATAAATAAAGGACTCCTGGGCATAGTCAATGGGGCTATAGACTGTGGGAGTTGGGGGGATGGGGCAGGGGAGAGCAAGGGGGAAAGAGGCGGGACAATTGCAACTGAATAATAAAAAAATAAAAAATAAATTAAAAAAATTAAAGACAAATTAAAAAATACAACTTTTTTTTTCTTAAAAAGAATTTGTGGTTCAGATTATATCTGTCACTGTTAACCGGTGAACATGGGCAAGTTATTTTACCTTCATGAGGATCAATATATTCATCTATAATGTGGAAAAATGATGACTTCCTCTCTATGTAATTATAAGATTTTTGGGAGAATGATTAATATGTGATGAGTTATGTGTTTAGCTGTGTTAGGTACTCAGAAACTGTAGTTACTGTTATTAATGTGTTAAACATTTGTTCAGTGTCCACCGTAAAATTATTGTGTTTGTTTTTTGCTTTGTGGAATGCAGACAACAGTGTGCTGGAGCTGTGTCATGCAGATTCTCAGGCTAACTTAAAATTTTGGGTGTGGATTGTTAACCATGACCATCTTTGAAATTAGCCACGAAGGGAGGATTTATATCACAAAAATTGCACATGCTGTTGTTCACGGCTTCCTTTTCCTGAGAGCCAGTTAATAATGCCTGAAATGAATTTTAAATGGTGAAGTGCTGAGGGTGGAATTGAGAGAGGAGTAGAGCTGATTGTGCTTAGATGTCATTCAGTTGCACACGGAAACACCACTGGAAATAAATGCCATTAAAACTAGAGAGCAGGTTGGCAGCTCTGGGGGAAGGGGAGTTGGAGGTGGAGGGAGGGAGCAAAGAGGAAGAAGGACTCAAGGACATGGACAGATGGTGCTTATGGGGAGCAGGGGAGGGGGTATAAATGGGATAAATGATAATGGAAAAATACAATAAAAATAAATTTAAAAAAAGATATCCCTATGCTTATGCTTGTATTGTTGATAACTTCAGTTCTATGTTGGCTTGCGCCCAGACTAAAAGCTAATGTTTTCTGTGGTTTACAAACCTCTCAAAATGCATGCACTTATAACCTCAGCTCTCATCTCTTACTACTTTCTGCTGCTTCTTACACTATTCCAGTCAAGCACACAGGACTCTTCCACTCAGGCCCTTTGGCTTGGCTTAACTCTCTACTGGAAAACCCTTCCTTCAGATGTGTGCATGGTTTCCTTTCTCATTTTGTTCAAGTCTTTGCTCAGATGTGACCTGTTAAACCTGGCCTATCCTTGCCACTTTGTTGCCCCAGAATTTACAACCCCCTTTTTACTGCTTTATTTTTTCATAAGACTTATTATTTTTTAACATAACATAGGGTTTATTCATTTATTTGTGGTGTCTGTCTCCCTCATTTAGAATGTAAGCACTATGAAGGAAGGTATTTTTTATTCATTGTTTTATCACAGGCACCTAGAAAGGGGCTGGAATATTATAGGTATCCAGTGAATATTTATTGACTCAATGAATGTTTGCTAAAATTAAAAACAAAACAAAACATGCAGGAGAAGAGTTTTATGATGAGTTTTAACTAATGGACCTAGAATTTCCCAATTCTGCCCTATAAGTAACCTCTTAAGGTAGCTATACACAAAAATGAGAATGAGGGTACCTGGTATTGTTGAAACTGGTTTAAAGCATGTAGATTGACCGCAAGCCTCAACTTCCTTCCTCTAAACCCACATCCAAACCCTGATGTGACTACATTTTGTGGTTGAGCTGTATAGTATAGGACCTTGAAGCATGAATAAGCACATATTAGAGAGACAGAGGAAGAGGAGAAAGGAGAGGAGAGGAGAGGTGAGGGGAAAGGAGGAGAGGGAAAGAAAGAAAGAACTGTGGTAGTCAGTCTTCAAAATGACTCCTAATGATCCCTGCCTCCTGAGATTCATTACCTCGTCTTGTTACCTCCCACATTGTACCAGGGTTCATTTATGTGGCCATAAATACAGCAGAAGCGATTGTAAGATACTCCTCAGGTTAAGACAAAAGACACTGCATGTTCCTCTTGGTCACACCATCTAGTTTAGATCACACACTTTAGGGAAACCAGTTGTTTGGTTGAGTAAGCCTATGGAGAGACCCATATAATAGGTGACTGAGGTCTCCTGACAATAGCCACATGAAGGAGCTTGGAAGTGGACCCTGCCAGTCCCCGCTAGTTCAGTCAAACCTTCAGATGCCTGAAGTTCTGACCTGCATCTTGACTGCAACCTCATCGGTTGCCTAAACTGCAGTCAGATTTCTGGCTCTTAGATACTATATGAGATAATAAATGTGTGTTGTCTTAAGCAGCTGATATATATATATAAAATGAAAGTACCATCTTCATATCAACAACAGGAAAAGGCAGAAAAGAAGGATCTGCTTCAGTGGTTCCATGAATATTTTAAATTTTACCGCTTTGGTGATGATGTCTTCCTATTGGGAAGAAAATTAGGGAACTGGACTGAAGTAGTAAAGGCTGCAAATTTTTGATTTTTTTAGTCCCGGTATCAATAAATTTGAGAACATCCATTTAAATATGCATATTTTTATTTAAGTTTTATTCCTTATCAAATTTAAATATGGATGAATAAAAGTACAAGTACAAATATCACGGAGAAATATAGGTTAAGTGGGAAATAGCTATAGAGTTTCTATTTGATCGCATCCACCTTCTTGTTTCAGTAGATGTTTTATAGAAGGGGACTTTACCTTGATTTTATTATTAAACCTTCTTGGAATTAAAATATCTTTTCTGTATTGTCAGTCAGTTTACATTGGGACCCAAGATGAAATATGACACAAGATGAAGATAGAGAAGTTCACACTCTGAATCTGATTCCTGCTCAGATAAGCTCCAGGGAGCTTAATACCCACCTTTATGGTAACCTATGCCTTGGTGCCAATAACTTCTGCCTCAGAGCAACATTTCTCATAAAGTGATATAAAATTACCCTTCCATGGTGAAGTCTTCCAAGTGGCCACCACTCCCTGTGGCAGCCCACTCTCTTTGACAGCAATGATATTTCCATCTTTTGGAAATGGCAGCTGTAACCATGTGTAAAACCTAGCATCAATTTAATGAAGGTTCTCCTACCTTGGGAATGTCTCCCCTGCATCCCTGGATGTTGTAATGTAGGAAAATGAAATATAATGCTTACTCTTTTCCTTTTGAAATGCTGATCTCGTGCTTGTGTAGGTCATTAACCATTATGTAGGAGACCTGAAGGTAGTATGTCTTATCTGAATCTACCAGATAATTTTGTTCCAAGGTCCAGTTTTGCTTAGAGATTATGGTACTACTATAACTTTGATTGTAGATTCATCAAAGAAATAAGGACACTAAGATCAATCTAGCATAAGTCATTTTATTAAAAATTCTCAAAGGTAGCAACAATTTTGATTTATCCAAGTTGATACTCAGTTCCAATTTTAGGATTGTTAATGGCAGTAGACATAGTTAATATGGGGAAGCAAAGCAAAAAGGGAGGAAAACGGTATTAAAGAAAGCATGCACCATACATATTTGTGTAAAACATGTTTGTATTTATGCATATATTAAAAATACACTTAAAAAGTAACATATAGTTTATATGAATACTAACTACATACATGTCATGGTCATTGTCAACTTTCAGAAAACAGGCTTAACTTATTTTTATGCCTCTTTTGAATTCTTTTGTGTTCGTTGGTCTTATGGTCATTTGAGCATTTTGTGCTTAGCTGACTGAAAGGAAAGCTTATCACATCTATTAATTTTATAATGTAGGACATGGACCATGATGATATCTAATTATCTCAGTTTAGTTCTCTTAATGTAGACCCATGGGTGTTAAGGGTTCATTGCCATGCCTCATAGGGCATTGTGTCTGGGGCTGGGAGGGATGTTGGGGGAAAGGATGAGACTCATTTTCACAAGTTCTGAGATTTGAGTTCTATTGCCCAGCAACACTGACACTGGTCTTTTGAAGAAGTCACTTCCCCCATTTGCATTTTGAGTTGACTTGGCATTAAATAATTTCAATGGAGAAGACTCCCATCTTTCAGATCCTTCAGTTAACCCTTATTATTCCGGGCTTTGCAAGCAACCACCAGCTTAAAATTAGCCTCCCCAAGATTCACATACATGGAAAGGATAGTCTAATCAAGAAATACAAGTAATCTAGTAAACTTGGCAATCATATTTCTATAAAATAGTAATAAATTAGCATTTGGATTTATATCCTAATCTCTCATGAATTGAATGGAATAAATTAGACACATGAGTCTATGAAATTCTAAATTGCTATAAAAAATCCAGTTTGGGGACCTATGAACCTGAGGAGTATCTTTGTTTTATATTAATCTTACTGAGTTAGAAAGCTCTATACATTTTGTCTCTTTTAACTTCATCAAAGCCACATTTTTGTCAGTTCAATTTGGTAGGATATATATACAAAAAAAATTCACAGTGAAAATATATGATTTTATAATTCACAAAGTCTTTTTTTTTCAGCTATAAGATAATATTATCCTAATGAAAACTCCCTTTTTTCAGAACAAGGAAACTGGACCCATCGTTATAAACATTACCACCTATATTGCTTCAGAGATGCTATCTAGAAAACACTAAAGAAGTACACCATCTTGTCATATAATTTGGCTTTTGGGAGGATGTGTTTTTATATTGGGCTTGTGAGCTTTCGAAATGTTGCAAAAAAGCCCCAACTGGGGCTGCTCTAGGGCAGGAGACTGTTATGAATTAAATTTGGTTACTATGTTTGTCTGCATTTTCATCCTGACTTTAAGCACCTTTCTTCAATCAGAGCTCCTGCACTTTTATGTAAGACTTTAGTAAGCTCTTGTTAAACAAAATATTCCTGGACTTTAAACACATATTCACATCATTGTCCCACAGGACTGACAAGGATACCGAATCATATGCAAATACTATGTATTGTTTGAGGTTAATTCTACTAAACTCTTCCTTTGAGTGGCAAGAGAAGTGCATTAGGTGCATGCACACACACGATACAACACATGCTCTATGTCATTCCTCATTTGTAAAGTGCAAACCAATGCCAGCTAGTTAACGATCTAAGAACTTTACAGGTCTCTGTATTTTTAACAGTTACTACTCTGTGACCAAAAGGAAACATAACATTTCAAAATATTTGGGAATTCCACATATTTAAAATTATGTTTCTTTAACATAGTATTCTTTCCTTTTACCATTTTATTTTAAAATATGTCATGTTTCTTTCCTTTCTTTTAAAAAAATTCCCTTTGACAGTTAAATAATATCTTAAAATAAAACCTATGTGAATTTATAATAAAATTACTATTCATTTTCTGTATTTCTACTTCTTCAATAAAATTAAAGGAATGCTGGTGATTGCAATAATCTGATTGGAAATTTAGATGCAAAGAAAATCAGAAAATTCTAAATTGTGGTTCCCACAGCAACTATAAAAAGACACTCAACATGACTGCATATTTATATTAAGATATAAAACTTAACAACTTCCCCAGTTATACAAATGCTATATAAAAACAAAGGGGTAGAATTATGGTTGCTATGGGAATCACAACTCTGAACCTACTGACTTTCGAAGTTTAAATATACTGACATAGAATTTCACACTGAATATTACATAGGTACAGGAACATGCACGGGATTAGAGACAAACATGTGGCAAATGACATGAAATGAAGTAATGAAAGAACATGTCACTCTAGTACCTAAATGTCTCCTATTTATGGATTGGTCTCTCTCATTTCAATAATATATTGCCTGTGAAAACAAGGCAAAATACTCCTAGGTTGAGCTTATGAAGTGATGGTTTTCTTTTCTCTTTAGTTTGATGTCTTAATTGCCCTTAAATATAACGGAGGGAGTAGGGGCACTAGAAACAGAGACTTCAGTAGGAATCTTAATTTAGCAATATACTAGCCAAGTAACTTTTCATTCTCTTTTCCTAAAATTAGAGGACTAATTCTTATTTTATAGGCTTTTCATGAAGCTGATATAGACTAAGATACTTAGAATTTCTAGCCAATACAGGTAATTAATATGTGGATTTCTATTTTTTTAAGACTTGACACATTTCACTACAAGGCATTTGTTATCTCAGGAATCTATTTTAAATTTTAGGGAGTTACTAGTTGCTATAGGCCTTTTAAAAAACAGGATAATACTGATCTTTGACCTGTGGAAATAATATTCTAGTTAGGTGATAAAATAAATAGTATTTGTATAAAATTTATAATTTATAAAATACTTAAATGCACATGACTTAAGAAAAATTCAAAAAGAAGAACTTGTTCTCTTCTTTGAGCTACATCTAATTCTTATTCTTTTACAATAAACAATAGGGAAGAATTTTAGGAAAACAGAAGGTTTTATTCAAAACAATGTTAAATAACAGTCATATGCCACTTTCACAGGTTTCAGCCTTGGCTTGGGCAAATTCTTTTTTTTTTTCCTAAAAGTGTCAGCGGTTCTGGATTTTCTCTTTTTTGGGGAGAGGTAGAATTTTCCCCTTAATCAGAAGACTATTTCAGAGAGAAGAGCTAAGTTAGAAATTTATTATTACTGATATTATTATTATTCTCCTCATTCTTGGTATAGAGATTCAAGCAGCATTGAGAGACAAGCATAAGTTCAGTAATGCAACCAGGGCAGTCTCATGGGTAGTTTCTTCTCTTTAGTTCTTACCAGGGCCACAGATTTTTGGATGGAGCTCTCTTTCAGTCATTTAAAAAATTTTACATGTTTTTCATAATGTCTATAATATCTCTGCTGAAAAAACAAATCAGATAGATCATAGTGTTACTTGCATAATACTGTAGTTCATTAATTTTAGATTGTTTTCCCAGTGTTTTAATTATATTAGAAAAACTTTAAGCCTATAAACTGGAATTTAATTCAGCGTCTACTAGAATATGTACTTCATTGAAAACTACATACCTGTGATAGGGGTCATGTGTAACCTTTGAAGAAACTAAGGGTCAGAGAATATTAGATAACATTCCTTATATCAGAGTTTCTCAAGTTTTGACAGCAAACTGCAGTAGGAAATGCATTTTACACTATGACTCAAGACATACAAACATACCCCCACATATACAGACAACTGAAACAGAGACTTCACCGAGCAACCTGTATTTGGTACACATGATATACTGTGATCTATTCTTTAAAAAAATTCTAGCTGCATTCCACTAAATTGATTTCACGACCTCCTAAAGGCTTTCTAGTCATATTTTGTAAAAAGCTAGAGCACATTGTTAAAAAAGTAACAGAATCTTGATCACAAATGAAGATCTCTGAATGACATCTGTCTCTCTGTCTTGTCTGCCTATCTGTCTATGTATCTGACAGATATATGACCTTGAGCAAGTTACTTTTTTTTTCTGTCTCAGTTTATTTTAATCTGCAAATTATTAATATCATTTTCTTAACCTGCAAAAACATGTATGTAAATTTGTTTGAACAGTACCTGGCACATAGCAGATGCTGTTCAGAATAGTTCTTAGCTCTTGCCATTATTAACAAACATTGAATTCTGAAAGTGCACCCTATGATTGCGATGGGAGCTTAGGGGGAATAATATAAATTTTACCTTAAGGAGTTGACAAAATATTATGGGATAAACAAAGGAAAGTAAATAATTTTGACATATGACTTACATGTGGTAGACGTAAGATCAGGTTATTGTGGTGACAGCTGCCTTCCCCAAAGCCACACACATATACCCTGCTTGCTTTGATTCCTTTTGGAGATTCCTTAATCTTCAAGCCGCTCTGTGTCCATGGGGGAGTATGGATGGGTTCATACTATATGTAAGGTTTCCCCTTCTTTCTGCTGTTTCTTCAGTGCCAAACTGCTGCCCTGGCTTCTACTTAGTGAGTGCCACTGTTTTCTTCCAGACACTGTCCTATTTGTCACGACATTCTCAGCAATGTCCACCTGCTGCTGTCCTGATGCTCAGCTCAGCAACTCTTGCACTCCAGCTGAGGGCAGCCTGCACTACCATGCCACCCATCCCTGGGACCCATCCTGGCTCCTGCCAGTGTTGGTGTGCTGGGCAGTCTTTTTGAAGTGACTCCCCTTTGTATCTTACAAGGGACCCATACCAGGATTAGTTGGTTGCTTTGTCATGCCAGAAGCTCATGTCTAGCATTTTTTAACTTTATCCAAAAACACTTTCCTTCCAAGGTGCTGATATACTTTTGAGTTTTACCCAGAACACTTGATTCTTCCTGATTTTTAGCTTGTGTTGCTAGGAGGGATCATCATACTAGATTCTATACTTCCTTAGAACAAATGCTTTTTCAGAGACTTGATAATGCTCCCAGGCAATTTGGCTACTGAATTGCTCCTTCAGTTTTCCAGGCATTCATTCATCTATTTGAATCCTGAGTATGTACGAGAGTTGCTTTCAAAAAGGACTTTTAGACCTCGTGGTATGCTGGCAAATATTTAATGACTAGCAGATGAGGGTGAGTAGGGGGGTTGTCCTGATTTGTAGCATTTGCTGATTTCCATGGTGTAAATACTCCCAGCATGGCCAATTTCAGGGTACCAATGTGCACATGGAATTGGGAAGTGATGCCTATGTTCATCTCTCTTGAACTAGTATGAGCTAGCTTCAAACATGCACCTCGCTTATACCCTATGCCAAACTACGAATTTAAACAGGTATCTGGGTGAGTGAGTAGTGTGGTATTTCATTGACCAAGTATGTCCAAGTCTAAGTTGGGGCACTCTGTCACAGCACGAACACACACACACACACACACACACACACACACACTGACAGGCACGTATGCAATGATATGTGGCAATAAATAAGAACTAAATCAATGACACAGAAAATAAGTTAGATGACTTCTCTCCTGGGCTCCTGGAGCACCTGGCACATATGTCTAGTACCATCCTTTGTACTATAACACACTCATTTGTTTTCACATATGCCTGCCCAACTGGATTGTTTAATTTTTAAGAGTTTTATTGAGATATAATTTATATAATAAATAATTATTCTGCTTAAATTGTATAATTTAATGACTTTAGTATATTTCCAGAGTTGTGCAACCATCACCACAGTCGATTTCAGAACATTTTCATCACCTCAAAAAGAAACCCCTGGCCTTTTAGCAATTGTTGCACATTCCCATTCACTCGCCTCCCCTCCAGTCCTGATCAACCATTAATCTACTCCCTGCCTCTACAGATTTGCCTATTTGGACATTTCATATAAATGGAATCATATGATATGTGGTCTTGTATGATGGACTTCTATCACTTAGTATAAAATATTTTCAAGATTCACACGTTTTAGCATGTTTTATTCTATTCTATTCTATTCTATTCTATTCTATTCTATTCTATTCTATTCTATTCTATTCTATCCTCACCCAAGGATATTGATATGAGAGAGAGAGAGAGAGAGAAACATTGAAGAGAGAGAGAAACATCAATTGGTTACCTCCTGTATGCACCCCTCCTGGAGATCGAACCTGTGTCCTAGGTATGTGCCCTGGCTGGGAATTGAACCCACAAACTTCTCTTTTTCTTGTTTTCATGCTTCAAACAACTGAGTCACCTGGCCATGGCTCATTTTATTTTAATGTTGAATAAGATTATATTATATGGATAGATCACATGTATTTATCATTCACCAGTTGATGACAATTGAGTTATTTTCCCTTTTTGCTATTAAGAAGAAGGTTGCTAGGAACATTTGTGTGGACATGTATGTATTTCCATTTCTTTTGGATATTTATCAAGGAGAAGAATTATTGAGTCATATGGTACCTCTGTGTTTAACATTTTGAGAAATTGTCAAATAATATTTTGCTCCAACATTACATTTCTACCTCAATGTATGAAGGTTCCAATTTATTTATATTCTCACTACCATTTATTATTTTTTATGGTCATAGCCACACTAGTGGGTATGAAGTAATATCACATCATATTTCCCTAATTGTTAATAACACTGAACAACTTTTCATGTGCCCCTTTGTTACCTTCTTTAGAGAAATGTCAGTTTAGAACATTTTATAGTTTTAAAAATTGACATTTATCTTTCCATTATTGAATTCTTAATTCTGGAAACAAATCCTTTATCAGATATATAATTTGCACATATTTTCTTGATTCTGTGCATTTTCTTTTCACTTTCTTAATAGTGTCACTTTCAAACATAAATGTTTTTAATTTTGATGAAGCCCAGTTTATTTGTTTCTTCTTTTTTTTGCTTCTGCTTTTAGTATCATACTTAAAAAGGCTTAAAACCAAGATGATGAAGATTTGCTTCTATATTTTCTTATCAGAGTTTTGTAGTTTTACTTTTTACACTTTGCTCTGTGATCCATTTTTTTGTGTATTCAACTTTTGTGTATCATATGAGGAAAGGTTTGTTTTCTTAAAACCATGGAGTCCATGGAAAAATTCCAGGGTAAAGATTTTGGTCTTAATCTTAAAGAACATAAAGCACAATCTCCCTTATCTATGCAAATTAACCACTGATTTTCCATTAGAAATTTCAAAAAAGACATCAGACATTATAGAAGTTATTTTGGTGATTACACATTTTCTTTCTTTTAGTATCTATCAATTAAAATTCTAATGCCATCAAAGCTTTATTTTTTCAAGTCTCACTAGCAGACTCTTACTTGCTTAATGGACCCAGAACTGAAGAAGTATTTTTACTTTTTTGACAAGTAATTAAATTTCTAAAAATGTTCTGGATCAAACAGTTTACACTGAATTAGTAATCTGATTTTTAAGTGCAATTATATGTGTAAACAGTTTCCTTTTCTCCCAAGGGTTGTAAATATGTTTATAAAAATAGATGGAAGGGAAGTGGAAAGGGGAGGGTAAATCCCTCCCTCCAACTCCAAAAAAAGAAAGAAATCTATTGAAGTTATAATTGAAAGGAGGTGTTTGATATGATAAATAATGAGATAATGGGTTTCTGTGGGATATGGAAATAGAATCCTCAATAGGAATGAGGACCTCAGTTAAGAGCTGGTAGGTGAATCAACTATGAACTGAAAGTTTAGCTTACCTTCTCTACATTTTTCGCAAACATTGCTGGCGTTGCTAAGATCATGTTTGTGTGTGTGCGTGTGCGCGCACACACATGTATTTCTCAGAATGACAAGTAATCTGCGAATCTGAAGTAATACTATATAGCATAAATTGTAGGCTGACCATACTTTATATACTTTTCTCAATGGTTCTATGTGATTCTTCTAGGTCAGGTGATGATGAGTAGCTATCAGAAGAGAAATTTGTTCTCTATTTAAAACATGGATGTGGTTGACAGGCAGGAGGCTTTTTAAAGGGGCTGTGCTGAGCATGGCAGGTTGTTCACCCTAGAGAGGAAGGAGGCATACCAGAAATGTATAGCTTGTAAGTTGATTAAATAAAACAGTGTTGCTGTGTTCTAAGTTATTAAGGGGCAATGGTACAGAGACCCTTGCCATCACTAATGAGGATTCCAAACTGACTGATTTGACCTAATCATCAGGAGATAATAGATCCATCTCTTAAATTACTGGATAACTTTGATGATTGCACAGTAGCATGCAGAGGGAAGTAGAGCCCAGCATGGATTTTATCATGTATCCAATCTATTTTAGACCAAAATGTGCCAAAGAGAATACAGAAGATATTAAACTATTTAGAGTTACCAAGCTATAAATATTTGCCAAATATGATTTTTATAGCTTTAAGATACCTTTTTCTTTTAACTTCTAAAATTATTTTTGTTTTCCTTTTTTCTCATATATTGGTAACTTTAACATACAGTGTTTGACTTCCAGTCAAGATGGAGGTGTAGGTAAACATGGCTTGCCTCGTCGCACAACCACACCAAAATTACAACTAAACGACAAAACAACTATCACCCAGAATGGTGAGGAAATTGAGCTGTAGGGAAGTCTGACAACCAAGGAATTAAATAAGTCACATTCATCCAGATGAGTAGGAGGGGCAGAGATACCAAGACACAGAGATGCAGAGATGTGGAACACGCTGTCCCATACGCACATGTGGTGGATAAAAATTGGGAGGGATTTATCTGGAACAAGGGATGCTAGCCCCACACCACACCCCCAGTTCAGGGTTCCAGTGCCAGGTAGACAAGGAACCATAACTTCTGGCTGTAAAAACCAGTGGGGGTTTTTACCAGTGGGGCAGCAGAAGAAACTATGAGATTCTCAAGTGCCTTCTCTTAAAGGATCTGCAACAGACTTAGGACTTATGCAGACTCACCCCCTCTGGGCTCTAGCACCAAGGCAGCAGCTGTAAGGGCACTGGTTGTATATTAGGAGAAACTGAAGTGTCTGGCATCAGGGTGATAACCGGGGACAGCTTCCTCCTAAACAAAACTTCAGAGGCCAGGCAGCGACCATTGTCCCTTTTCTGAGCCCTCCCCCACACTCAGAGCCACAGAGCAGCAACACTGTATCTGAAACTCCATTAACCTGACTCACACTGGCTACCAGGTTACCTAAGGCTCTGCCTCATCCAACGTATTGGTGTGCTTTTCTACATTAGGCCACACTACTAAGACAGGGAATCAAAACAGTTCTTCCTAATACATAGAAACAAACAGGGGGAGGCTGAAAAAATGAGGAGACAAAGAAATGTGGCCCAAATGAAAGAATAGAATAAAACTCCAGAAAAAGAACTAAATGAAATGGAGATAAGCAATCTATTAGATGCAGAGTTTAAAACACTGGTTATTAGAACATTCAAGGAGCTCATTGAGAACTTCAACAACATAAAAAAGACCCAGGCAGAAATAAAGGTTATACTAAAGAAAATAAAGACAAATTTACAGGGAATCAACAGTGGAGTGGATGAAGCTGAGAATCAAATCAAAGATAAGGAACATAAGGAATAAAAAATCAGAACAGCAAGAAGAAAAAAGAATCCAAAAAAATGAGATAGGGTAAGGAGCCTTGGGGACAATTTTAAAAGTAACAACATTTGAATTATAAGGATGCCAGAAGGAGAAGAGAAAGAACAAGAAATTGAAAACTTATTTGAAGAAATAATTAAAGAAAACTCTTAATTTGGTAATAGAAATGGATATACATGCCCAGGAAGTACAGAGAGTCTCAAACAAAATAGATGCAAAGAAGACCACAGCAAGATACATCATAATTAAAATCCCAAAGGTTAAAGATAAAGGGGAAATCTTAAAAGCAGCAAGAGAAAAGCAGATAGTTACCTACAATGGAGTTCCCATAAGACTGTCAGCTGATTTCTCAAAACAAACTTTGTGGTCTAGAAGGGACTGGCAAGAAATATTCAAAGTGTTGAAAAGAAAGGACCTACAACCTAGATTACTTTATCCAGCCGAGTTATCATTTAGAATGGAAGGACAGATAAACTGCTTCTGAGACAAGGTAAACCTAAAAGAGTTCATCATCACCAAGCATTATTATATGCAATATTAAAGGGACTTAGTTAAGAAAAAGAAGTTCGAAATTATGATCATTAAAATGGCAATAAATTCACAACTATCAATAATCGACTCTAAAAAACAAACTAAGCAAACAAGTAGAACAGAAATAGAATCATAGATATAGAGACCATTTGAATGGTTACCAGTTGGGAGGGGGGAGGGAGAGAATAAGGGAAAACATGCAGGGATTAAGAAGTACAAATTGGTAGGTACAGCGCAGCACTAAGAACAATATAGGAGATGGAGTAGCCAAAGAACTCGTATTCATGACATGAACTAAGGGCTGGGATTGCTGGAGGGAATGGGGGGTACTGAGTGGAGGGGGGGTAAAAGGAGGAAATTGGGACAACTGTAATAGCATAATCAATAAAATATATTTAAAAAATAAAAAAACAAGATTTTAAATCTATGTACTCTTTAAATTAAGATTTAGTTATCTGTTGTGAAGTAGTGTTCAGAATATTATAGAATATTCCAAGGTAAAAAAACTTACTAAACTGATTTTCCTAAGTTGTTTTTTATCATTGTGTATTTTTAAATATATTTTATTGACTATGTTATTTAAATTGTCCCATTTTTTTCTCCCCTTTATTCCCCTCCACCCAACACCACCCCTCCCAACAGCATTCCCCTTCTTAGTTCATGCCCATGGGTCATACATATAAGTTTTTTGGCTTCTCCCTTTCCTATACTATTCTTAACCTCCCCCTGTCTATTTTGTGCCTACCATTATGCTTCTTATTCCCTGTACCTTTTCCCCCATTCTCCACCTTCCCGCTCCCTGGTGATAACCCTCCATGTGATCTCCATTTCTGTGACTCTGTTCCTGTTCTAGTTGTTTGCTTAGTTTGTTTTTGTTTTTATTTTTTTAGGATCAGTTGTTGACAGTTGTGAGTTTGTTGTCATTTTACTCTTCATAGTTTTGATCATCTTCTTTTTCTTAGGTAAGTCCCTTTAACATTTCATATAATAAGGGCTTGGTGATGAACTCCTTTAACTTTACTTTATCTGGGAAGTACTTTATCTGCCCTTCCATTCTAAATGATTGCTTTGTTGGATAGAGTAATCTTGGATGTAAGTCCTTGCCTTTTATGACTTTGAATACTTCTTTCCAGCCCCTTCTTGTCTGTAAGGTTTCTTTTGAGAAATCAGCTGATAGTCTTATGGGAGCTCCTTTGTGGGTAACTGTCTCCTTTTCTGTTGCTACTTTTAAGAATCTTGGGTAATGTAATTATGATGCTCCTTCATGTATATTTCCTTGAATCCAGCTTCTTTGGGACTCTCTGACCTTTGTGGACTTCCTGGAAGTCTATTTCCTTTACCACATTGGGAAAGTTCTCCTTCATTACTTTGTCAAATAAGTTTTCTATGTCTTGCTCTTCCTCTTCTCCTTCTGGTACCCCTATGATTTGGATGTTGGAGCATTTAAAGTTGTCCCAAATGTTCCTAAGTGTCTCCTCATTTTTTTGAATTCTTGTTTCTTCATTCTGTTCTGGTTGAACATTTATTTCTTCTTTCTGCTCCAAATCATTGATTTGAGTCCCACTTTCCTTCTCTTTGCTGTTGGTTTCCTGTATATTTCTCTTTATTTTACTTTGCATAGTCTTCCCTTTTCCCTCCATTTTGCGACCATACTCCACCAATTCTGTGAGCATCCAGATTATCAGTGTTTTGAAATCTGCATCTGTTATGTTGGCTGCCTCTTCATCACTTAGTTCTGTTTTTGAAGCATTGATCTGTTCTTTAGTTTATATATTATTTTTGTCTCTACGTGCCTCTTAGTTGTGAGGGGCAAAGCCTTAGGTATTTGCCAGGTTAGGGCTACCCCTGTCACTACCTTGTGGGGCTGTATGTAGGGGGGTGGTCTGAGAGGGAACAATGCCACTTGCTTGGCTCTCACTCTGCTTTCAATTGCTTCCCCGGCTACCCACAAGCAAATTGGGCCCTTCTCTAGCTGATTCCTGGGTGAGTGGGTTTGTGTACATTCTGGGACCCTGTGGGTCTCTCAAATGAACTCTCCTGCGAGGTTGGCAGTTTCTCCTGCCACCACAACCCCCACAGGTTTTTACCGGTAGAGGTTTTGAGGCTTTCCTTTCCCTCACTGGAACCCTGGGTAGTGTGGTCTCTCTCAGTCCCCAGTTGTTCCTCCCAGTTTAACTGCATGCAAATGTAGGACTGCAGCTGACTTGCCACCCATCCTTTCCACCCCAGCTACCCATCTCCGCCCCTCTTACCAGTCTGAATGAATGTTTATTCTTTAACTCCTTGGTGTCAGACTTCCATACAGTTTGATTTTCTGGCAGTTCTGGTTATTTTTTGTTTTTAAATTTGTTGTTGTCCTTCTTTTGGTTGTGCGAGGAGACAAAGTGTATCTACCTATGCCTCCATCTTGGCCGGAATTCTTTCACCTATTATCTCCTTCCCCCTTCCCTTCTGGTCACTGTATTTTAAAATAACATGCACTTGAGAATTCCAACAAGTATGTGAATAATAAAATGAAATTATGATTCTTTCCCTCTAATTTTAAAAGTCATTTGAGACCTAATATAGCTGGGAATCTATATAATCCCTTTATCTCATTAATGTCTTTAGACTTCAGTTTTCTTAGTTGAAAGGTTATTAGTAATAATCATTATCTCATTAGGATTATTGAGACAAATAAAAGAGGCAATGCAGTGGAATCTTGACACATAGTAAATAAGTTATTATCAATCAGATTTGAACTAGGTCTTTATATCTATTTTAATACCTAAATTCTAATTGTTTATTACCAATAGAGTAATAGTCTAAATACTCTAATGCTGTAAATAATGAATTTAAATTACATGATTGTGGCAAAATGAAAAACAGAAACATCTCCTGAACTCCTTGGTATAGGGGACATTTAATATTATTTATTACATGGGAAGTATCACAACTGAATCTCATTTCACACCTTAACCAGGAAGCGTTTCTCTTCACTGGGGGAAGTAGATTATTTTCTTCCACTCTCTCTCTGTCTGTTGCTGGGCTGCATTATGACTTCTGTGGGCTTTGTGAATTTTTGCCTTCATAGCTCCTTCAATAAAAAACTAAATTAAAAAGAATATGACAGTGTTAGTATAAAGGTAAATATATTTATGTTATGTAGTATAACATTATCTTCAGACAAAAAAATCATTTTTGCCCTTGATTTTTAAAAGAAATTAAAATGTTTACTGGGAACTTGTAATGGTATCTGAGGCCCTAGGCACTGCGCCTGCTGTGCCTAATACAATATAAATTGACTCTGTTCTGTCTTCCTTTTTCCTTCTCTTCCTCTTCCTCCTCTTCCTTCTTTCTCTGATATCTATATCTATATCTATCTATATCTATACCTATAATCTATATCTATATCTAACCTATCTATGTATATATGTATAGCTATACCATATCCATATCTACCTATCTACATATATCATAATATTTACCTCAGGTTAGAAGGTAGTAAGACTTCACAAACAGCTATTCTGTGTATACATAAAGCAGGCAGCCAGCAATTTTCAGTGCACATTTCAGAAGAAACTCACTTAAAAAACTAAATATATACAATGGGAGTGCAGACGAAGGGCTCCTAATGGAAAAGCAAACTACCTGACTTTTAGAGACCATAGGAAGGATTACACTGACTGGCACATAAAAGAAATCCTCAAAAGATGGTGAAACTAGATAAGCCATGGAATGATAAAATTGTATGAATGCACACACATATTCCAGTCTCTACCATATATTTTCTGAACTTCCATTGCATTCACTCGTATTACACAAAACCCCTTCTATGAGATATTTTAAAATCTAAAGAAATATCAATAGATGAACTCTGAATGGCTACTGATAAAATTTTTTCATTTTTCCTCAATAATCATGAAGAGTGAACTTATTGTCTCTTTTTAAACTGATTTTGCGCCACTCCTGTTTTCTCTAGCCTCTTAAAACGGTGAGCCTCATGGGCCATTTGCACCACTTTTAGCATGGCAGGCATACTCTACACGCTTCTTTCATACTCATAAAGCAAATTCCAGTTAATTAATTCTGACAGGATCCCTAAGAAGACCGTATGTGACATGATGATTCCAATTTTAAGTGCCTTCACATTTTGTAGCCCTGGACCATATTTCCATAGAAGGCCTTTTCTTATTTAAATATTTTCTTATAATTATTTTTTTGTGTTAGTAAGGTTTCTGATCCACATTATTTCATTAAAGTAAATGGTTGGTTTGATGAGAAAAGCAGCCTAAGATTCATATTCTGTGCTAATTAACAGATTCTAATTGTTAGAAGGCTCCCGATGTCTTTCTAATTCTTTCAACTCATTACTTTCTTACTAAGTTACAGTCCTTAAAGGCATAGTAACAGATACTATGAAACTTCCTTTCTAGATATACACACTGCCTCAAAATACATTTATTTGTGAAAGCAGGCCAATAATTTAAAATCTGTTAATTGATATGCTTTCCTTCCAAAACCAAGTGAAATATCTTTCCTATTTTCCACTTCTACTTTCCCATCTGGGATACTAAAAAGCATTTTTAAAAGATTACTTTTAGTTGAAAATAATGTAGCAAAACATATATTAAAATTGCTATATGCTTCCATTTGAATATATTTTAGTTAGATCGGTAGATCAGGTCTCAGTTCTCTGGATTTCTACTACTATAGAGAGGAGCAAGGGAGAAG
This sequence comes from Mormoops blainvillei, assembly GCA_004026545.1. Classification (NCBI taxonomy): domain Eukaryota; kingdom Metazoa; phylum Chordata; class Mammalia; order Chiroptera; family Mormoopidae; genus Mormoops; species Mormoops blainvillei. The sequence continues at coordinate 25,249 of PVJD01003007.1, read as the reverse complement.
GATTTAATTTTATTTTTATTCATTCTTCTACATGATTAATAACATATAGTTTATAATACATCCACTTACACTTGGATTATTATGAAGTGATGTTTTTGGCAGTTGTGTAGATGGATTCTCTGTCTGTAATATTGTTCTTAGTGAAGGCAGACGACTGTGACTCAGACACAGATGACGAACATTTGTAAAATACAATAGTAACTACATAAAAAAACAAAATACATATCAGATGTACCATCCAAAATAAATGTAATTTAGTAAGAGTGAAAGGAAAGTATGTGAACGAAACTGATAAATGTTTATTCGTTCTTTTTTGAAGCTGACCAGATAGCAAAACCTATGTGAAGAATCTTATTTATTTCATTGACAGAGATTAAGCAACTTATGAAATTCACTTAACCATTGTATATGCTAATTTCAAAAAGAAATTTAAATTCAACATTTCCAATTAACTTTAAATTCCAACTTATCCTGGATATAAATTGCCAAAAAGTTAGCTTTCCTGTGCTTTATTATATAATAATAATAATAATTTAGGCAACCACTTCACAGCTTATAAAAGGGTTCCATATATGTTATACCATTGGACATGCTCAACAAACCTGAAAGATAGGTACTTTGAGTCTATATTACAAATGGAAAAACAAGAGAAATTAAGTGGCTTGCCCAAAAAACACAGAGAATGACTACTAAATGAGAAATAATACTTAATTTTCTTTTCTAAATCCAAACTTCAAATACTAAAAAAAATGTAATTTGATAAATGTGTTAAATGATTATCAAGAATTAGTCAAACAAGTTACTTTGAGATCAGTGCTACTCCTAGGAAAAAAATATACAAAATAGATATATAAATTGATTTATTTACACTTCAAGAAGAGAGTTAGCATATAATAAAACAAAATTTCTATGCTATACAAATTAACACAAGATTAAAAATTATTTATCTATGAAGGGTAAGGAAAGGATTAAAAAATATTTCAATAATCTATGCTTCTTAAAATGCTTGCAATTTCATAACACAAATTAGCTCTGAGCTTTCCATAAATGATGGGGAAAAAAACCCCCCAAAGCATGTCCCCTTGTGTGTGGAGGCAAGTATTTTCTTAGTCTTGAGATCTGAAAGACATTTATAATAAAGTCTTTGTATAAAGAACATTGTGTAGTCAAATATATGGTACCCTTGATTGGGGAAGAAAAATAATTCAGATAAGTTTTTTATATAAAGAATTCTCCTATTCCACTGGAATGCCTATATAAAACTGATCCTTGTATACTGCTATTATTACCTCCTATAGAGAAAAATAATACTATAGCCCTGGCTGGTGTGGCTTATTGGATTGAGTGTCCGCTTGTGAACCAAAGGGTCACCGGTTCGATTCCCAGTCAGGGCACATGCCTGGGTTGTGGACCAGGTCCCCAGTAGGGGTTGCTCAAGAGAAAACCACACGTTGATGTTTCTCTTCCTCTCTTTCTTCCTCCCTTCCCCTCTCTAAAAATAAAAATAAATAAAATCTTTAAAAGGAAAAAGAAAAATAATACCATAAAAATATAGAAAATAATGTGAGATAAGTATGTAACTTTCTCTTAAACTTCCCTAACATGGATTTATATCATGGTAAATCTTGAGGAATTAATATTAATCTTATTCCTGACTTAGACTGTCTCACGAGTGTCAGCAGTCTCAGCAAGACTTTTGATGTTAGGTAATGCCTTCATTCTGTGCAGGTAGCTGCCTCCCTGCAATGTGAGCAGCTCTTCCTTATTGCAGGACCTTATGCCCTGATGCTGTCTTCTGCGTGTCCTCGGCCTCCTTCCCCAAAGCCGATTCATAACGGGGACACCTTCTTACCCATGCCGGTGGCCCTGAGAGGCTGGCCTGTGTTTAGAACGTGCATCCATCTATTCCTCTGACAAAAACTTTTTATCTTAGTAACTAGTTATAGAGGCTAATGAATGTTTTTACGTACCTTAACCGCAGTAAATGAACTTTTGATTGCTCTTTTCACTGTGCATCAGGGGCTGTAAAACTTGTATGTCTGTAGGTACCAGGCAAATAATGTAAGTTAAAACAAAGAGGGCAAGATACCTGGAAATGCAGTGGTGAAATTATAGCAAAGAGGAGATCGTAAGTCCCCCCTTGAAGACTGCATGCTCCATCAGGAGGGAAGGAGAGTCACCATTCCAATCAGTTTTTGCATGTGGGACTTCGGGTATGATTTGGCTGGCATGCTGGCAGCTTGTTATCATGTCATATAAACTGTGCCTTTATGCTCAGAGGACTTCCCAACAACTTTACATAATATGCTGCTGATATAGTACAAATTTTGTATCTTTTAAATTTACTGTACCAAGCAATAATTTAATGAGCTTCCATAATAAAAAATAAGCACTAAATTAGAGAAACAACACTTTGGTCAATTAAGAAAGCATATTTGATCACTGAAACCAAAAATGGAAATATCCATTTTACTGAGTAGTTGTAAGGATTATGTAGATGATATAAGTGAAATTGTAAATTAAAATATATTTACAATGTTATTGAATTTGAATAAATATTTATAATTACTATTCAAAGACTTTACAAACTTTTGAATCACTCAAGTTATGTAATACTTAGTAGAATGGAAAACTCCCAACAATGGTGGTTTTATTATCCTTATACTTCTGCTTTCATTAAAAATAAAGTTTTTAATTCTTCGCACACAGTTTTTATACTGTTTTATCTTAAATACCGAGAATGTAAGTCTGTATTATTGGCCTGCATATTTAATTTAGTGAGTATTCTTAAATATCTAAAAATTATTTGATTCTTTTTCTTAAGATCCTGATAGGTTCTGATTTTCTTCTTTGCTTAAAAAATATATATATTCTTTTTTAATACTATCTGGCAATATATTCCTGGGAACTAAATCTAATAGTCATGCTACTCAAAGATAGACATGTAAAAAGAAAAAGAGCAGGAAGCATTTGCATTATATATTTTAAAGTGTTATTTGCAGTGATTCAATTTCATTCTATTTTCGGTCACTATAGAAAGCTTCTCTGAGAGGCTTTGAAGGAAATTTAAGATGAGCCTTGCTTAAATTTCCACAGCTGTAAGTGTTCAATCACTGTTGTTGACTTGTACAATGCAATCGGAAGCCTTTATTGCTATTCTTTTTCTACCAAAAATATGTGCTTGTATCCAATCATAAATTCAGTTCTATGCCTTTAAGTATTAGAAAGCAGGACTTCCTAAAGAAATACTTAAACTATAGATAGACACCCTCTTTAGACAGTTAAATATTTATCTATATATGCCTGGATATAAAGGAAGGTTTTTCCCTCTGTGGTTAACTGTTACTTGGGTACTCCCCTCAAAACTATGTCTCTGAGTTTTCATACCTTAGCATGGTCCTCTCTCTTTGATTTTGGCCCATTATATGCTTCAACCAACAAAATATAGTGAAAACAACTATTTGCTGCTTCCATGCCTACGCCTTGATAAGGCTGGCAATGGTTATTTTGTGCTCTGAGGGTAGCTAGCTGCTGTGTAAGAAGTCTGACTGATTAAGACCACCATACTTGGGGAAGTCCAAGGTAACCACATGCAGGAGAACTGAGGAACCCAGCCAATAGTGAGAACGAAAACCTGAGATCATGGCACGAGCCAACAGTCAGAGCTAGCCCTCCGCTGTGAGAGTCATTATAAAAATGCCACCTGAGGCAAAGACAGGTTCTCCCCACCAAACACGCCCAAGTTGTAAGTGTGAGCAAATAAGCAAAAGGAGTTGTTATCTGAAGCCTTTATCTTTTGGGATAATTTGTTATACAAAAATAGGTTATCCAATACCTTCCTAAAATAATCTACCAGAAACGTAATTTGTCCTGTATCTGAGCTCTTAAAAACTCTGTTATATTATGGGTGAGAGACTTTCTTAGTTATTTTATTTTGAGCAGTGTTATTTAAAGGAGATCCTTTAGCCAATGCTCTCAATAAATGCTATGCTAGGTGTACAGCTTCTATTGTGTGCTGAACCTGTGTGTGATTATGAAATCACCACACTTAGATGCTAGTGAATTGGACCCAGTCTTTATTGCAATTCATCTAGCTTTTCCTTCTTTGTTTCTCTCCAGTTCTTTCTGTCCATAAAATCCCTGCCATTTTCATAGGGTGGCTGTTTCTGTGATCATCTCTGTAGTGGCCCATCTATTGTGATGACACTGCAGATGAGCTCTAGAAATCACATGGACAAGACAATAAAACATAAAACTGCCAACACCCAGGACTTGGTATTGTTATTGAGGTGACATTGAACCCTATGTCTAGAAAATCTTGATAATTTTTTTTTGTTTTTCTTTTAGTGCTTAGGTAGAATTGATACACCAGGTGTTTATTATGTGTGGAAACATGGTAGTAGGCATGTAATGTGGGAAATGTTAGTTGGCTAAGGTAAAATGAGGCAGTGGAAAATTTGGTCTTGCAAGTGGGAGATGGATAAGCTCTAGAATGCTCTTTCTCATTATAGAAGGACTTAAGAGAATGTCATAAAATATTCATGCTAGGACATATCTTAAAGATCCTTTAAATACTCCATATATAACTGAGCATGTTGAAATTCAGAGAGTCTGGGTATCCTTCCAAGGTCATACTAATCTTTTGTGGCAGAAATAAATCATTTGACTTGAGATTTAGCCTTCTTCCCACCCCCAGCACCCCTACCGCACACACACTTCTACTTAGAAGCAATAGGTTCACTCTCTGAGAAATTTCTGTGATCACACGTTATTTATAGTCTACCCAGACTGCAAAATTTGCTGGGAAATGTGTCTTATTAGTAATATATTCTCCAGTCTTGCCAATTCTATACTTTTTCTTTCTCTGCTATATCCTCTTTGCCTCCCCACGCTCTGGCTTGCCTAGGTCCTATTCCATATGAGATACTTGGCTTTTTGGCCCCAGACTCCTCAACTTTAACTCTTTTTTTTTTCATACATCTCATATTCTTTTTTTTTTTTTACTATATTATTCTTATAGGTTTTCATTAGACATTTTCTGAGCTGAGTATAGGTGGATATTATTCAAACTTTCAATGGCAGTGGACTAGTGTGTAATCCTTCTGGAAAGTGGTAGTGTGCTTTATCGAATAGTCATTGGTCGTAACTACATCTTGGAAACTTTCCAATGAAGTTTTTAATTAGGGAAAGACTTAGATTAGATTAACTGTGCTGTTTTGCAAGGTTAAATTTTTATGGCATATAAGTACAGTTTGGAATTTTCTGAAAATCTCAAAATCTGGTTATTCATTATTGAAAAATGTATTAGAACCCTACCTGGATACAGGCATATAGATTATGTGAATCAGTAAGGGTTGTTGGTCTGTCCCTGTGTGTTCAGCTTTGGGTAACTGGGCAAACAGAGACATCAGCAGTGGAAGAGAGTTTGCATATAGTGAATAATGATATAAGGGTCCCATAACAAGATACAGTGTATTCACACAGTCTCTTATGCAGTTCTAATTAAATGCCCTACACTTCAAAGTTCTGAGCGAAATTGATCTTTATAATATACGTTTATAAAATCAAACATCGGTTGCAAATAGAAGAGAGAAAAGAGCAGACTTCCTCATTGGTAAAATTTATTTTCTAAAAAAAAGAAAAACAAAATATCTAAAAATTTAAATTATGGAGGAGAAAATAATTTAAAATAGTGACTAACAAAAATAGATGGAATTTTCTTCAATTTAAAAATGTATTTGTAAACTTAAGTTTTAATAGTATAGATATGAAGATGTTTACATACCATGTCCCAAGTATTTATATTTTGCTCAAACCATTCTCTGCAACTTCCCTCTCAATTTCTACATTCAGTCATTCACCAAATATTAGGAGCTCTTTATCTTCAGCATTTCTTTAAATTGTTTCCTTTTCCATCAACTCCTGTCTTACCACAGATCACCTGGACTATTTCAGAAACTTCTCTATTAGGTCTCTGTTTCTAGATGTACTCTCTTTCATCCATCCTTTATGAGTGACCTTTCTGGTGAATAATCTGATCATGATATTTTCCCGTTTATTTTCCTTTGGTCTGTAACAAGAAGTAATCTTTTTTTACCCTGTCATGCAAGGTCATTCAGCATGTATCCCAACCTGTATGTAGTTTTAGTCACACCTGCCACCACTCCCAGTAGACTTCTGCCACACCACAAACAGACCACGTTCATCAGTGCTCAGAATCTTTGTAGCTGACGTTTGCTCTTACATGAACATCCCCTTCCCCTGCTTTTTTTTTATGCCCGGCAACACTCACTTAACCTGCTTTGTCCTTGTCAAGTATCCATACCTCTTGAAAATTTCCCTTTGCTCTCAGAAAAGAAGTGCTTTACAGGGACACAGAAAGAGAAGGAAAGAAAAAGGCCTACCTGGTTGATATTCAGAAAGAATTTTGGAGTCTTGGATAGTGATCGTGGAGGAGAGAAAAGTTGTTGTAATTTCTATTGGAAAATAGTGAGACTACCTGTCATAGGAGGATTGATTTTGAAAGATATTTTAAAATTTATTAACCATACATTTCTTGAGGGACTGTGTCTTCATATTTAAAATCTCTCTTTACTTGAACTAGGTACCCTTGCCTAATGCCCAGTACACAACAGATACTGAGTATATATGAATTAAATATATAATTGAACAAATATACTAAGTAGCAGTTCTAACTATTTTATTGGAACTTCACCTGAAATATTAGAAACACAGCCAAAATCAGTGACATTCTTCTTGACTTTCCCTCTTGAGTATAGTACCTGATTTTAGTCAGAACCAAGTACTTTTTGCAAATGATTATTCATATAATATTTGAAATAAATGCGACCTGCCATAAGAGTTCTGCCCCAATGTTAGCTTAGAGCTCCACACTTCAATTCAAAGAAAATATATTTTATTAGGTAATAGAGAAAAATATTTTACTAAAGATTTCGTAGAGGAGAAAGAGAATAGGGGTGATATTATTCAACCCATAATACTTTACTTTTCCAACACTGGAAAATTCCTACTTGACATCATTTTAATGGTCTCTCCTGCTACTCAAAAGCCACCAAAGTTTTGTTTCTTTTAATGTTCCTACCAACTGACTCCATTCAGTCTCTAGTCTCATTGATGTCAGCTATCCCGTTCTAAGTCCTTGCAACACTAATTCTCAGTAGGATAATTTAACTTCCTCAACTTCTTTAAATTTATATTCACATACCAATCACTTAATAATATCTTTCACAATGCACAGTATACTGAGATTATTCTTAGCTAAAAATTCCTCTTTAGATATCAGAATTTACTTGGAAAAGACAGATTGAGGATATATATTTTTTTTCTCTAATTTTTTTTCTGTCACACATAGTACAGATTTAAAGGATTTAAAATGTGCTAGTTTGAATGTGAATAACCAAATATTTGGTTTCCCCCATTCCAAATTCTGAGGCTGCTGAACTATGAAGAAATAAGCATGCACTGTAAATATTAGAAAGTTTATCCTTAATTCATCCTAGGAAAGTCACATGTAAGCTAACTTGATAAAACAGAGGTGAACCTTAGTTTTTGCATGTTTTTAACTTTTTTTCTAAAAAAGGGGATGTCTAGTTGGAGAACAATAATGAGAAACAAAGAAAAATCATGTCAGTGTTTGAACATTTTGAAAAGTAACTGTAAGGACTTTTCTTAATATAACTTGATTAATGTATTATACATAGTCATAAAGATCTCACTGAGCATGTGTTTTGAAAGCCTTTCACTGTTTCCCTTTTCTAAGAAAGAGTATTTTGTAAGTACTCATTGGAATTAGACAAATTGGACTGAAGTGTGGTTGGCTTGCAATAGATCACACCACTCTAATTCATTTGTAAAGCACATTTGAAGTAGACCTATAGGCTTTTTGTCTGAATTTAGCTTCCTTATTGACCAACTCTAGTCAAATACAAATCTTTTTTCCCCCTCTTTATCTGTGTAGGGCATATTTCCATGATAATAGCAATTCTCTGTTTTTGGAAGATGTGGACTGGATCATTTTGTTTACCACTTGGAAAATACCCAGTTGCGAGACTATCCACAAACTACTGCCCCTTCTCCATCCCTAACCCTGAGTACTTTGACAGTGACTCAGCATTAGGAAAATGGCCATTTTAAGTCAATAGCAGCAAATATATTGGGTAATGATTTCACTATATCAGTGATTTATACTTCTGATGTAATCAGTGCATTGTCTTTTGTTTTTATGGTGGACCAGTTAAAAATAGCTTTGGCCCTGGTCAGGTGGTCCCATTGGTTAGTGTCATCCTGTACACCAAAAGGTTGGTTGCAGGTTGATTCCCAGTCGTTTAGGGTGCATACCTAGGTTGTGGATTCAATCCCCTTCAGGGCGTATAGGAGGCAACTGATCAATGTTTCTCTCTCGCATATATATTTCTCTCTCTCTTTCTCTCCTTCATTCTCTTTCTCTCTCTCCCTTCCTCTTTCTCTAAAACCAGTAAATATATCCTCTGGTGAGGATTAAAAAAATATAGCTTTGATATTTTGTGTCTCGGTGCAGTACTTTAACTCTCTGGACTATCATTCTCCCTGTAGACATTTCTGCTTTTGATCTTTTATTCCCCTCTAGGTTTTACTTTTTGATTAATGGTATACTGAGAAGAATTAAGGTGGAGTTATCGGCCAATTGATCATCTTATATCAAAGATATTTTTAAAATAGTATTGTGCTTCAGTGATCATCCTGTTTCTAACCTCCTTATCCAGTTTAATAAAGGAAGGAGGACAGAGAAGCTTACACTGAGAACTTTCTGCCTGTCAACCACTGTGCTAGACACTTTTACATAGATCATTCAATTTTGTGAAAAAAAAAATGCACTTACCTCTTGTTTTACCAATGAAGAAAAAAAAAAAAAAGACCAAGATAGGTTAATTATATCAAACCGATAGAAATACCAAACCGCAATTTCAAAGTGCATTCATTTTCCCCTTGGCTATGAAAAACTACTTACACATATAAGCCTTTTCATACATAAAGAATTACCTGAAGATGTCATGATTTCATATTTTATTCACTATATTATACACTCTCCAAAAAAAAAAAAAAAAAGGAGGAGACAGAACATTTCTGGGTACTTGATCTATACCGAGTATGATCCTTTTTACATAGTGAATTAGACAAATGCATAATGGTCACCTTTAGTGGGGCCAGGTACCTCAACCAAAAGCATGTCTACCGCTACAAAAGCCAATACTCAAGAGGCAAGTGCTGATGTAAAGGAAGGTGGTTTATTTTCAGGTTCTGACCACCTGAAAGATGGGGAACTCATATCACAAAACCCATCTCTACCTCTCAATGTAAGCAGGGGTTTTTATAAGAAGGGAGAAGGGAATAGAACAAAGAAATCGAGGGAGGGGATTGAAAAGTTTTCTGTGTGCAGATTAGCACATTCCATTCCGATAAGGCAAATGATGGTCTGGCGTGTCATCCCGGTTTTGTCATCCTGGCTTCCATCATCTTGGCTTCATATCATCCTGGCTCCATGGTGGAAGGTCAACAAATCTGGATCTGGGAGGCCTGGTGAGTAGAGTCTGTATCTTTTGAAACTAGTTCCTACTGTTCTTATGCAAACATGGTGTTTATCTGCAAGCTACATATTAGTCAGAGCCTGCACTTATAGAAACAATGTCAAAAGAAGGGTGAAGCATGTTATAATTTCCCACTGGTACAATTTTTACTTTTTTACTGTCACAGCACTATGTTGCTGTGATTTTCACATTCATCCCATGTCATATCATTGGATATGTCCATCAGATAGCTCCAAGATGGACATTAATTTCACCATTACAAAGATGAGGAAACCAATCAGAGAAGTGAATCAACTAACACCATTTCATTGTGCTAGTAGGTGGCAATACCTGAATTCTCACTTAGATGTTCATTTTCACTGCAGATTTTTTTTTGCCACCCAGATTCTCCTTTCTCAGAACAATAAAAGTCCATGATGTCTCCTGGACAAAAATGGATATGGCCCTCTTGTGTGCTGCCAAGATAGTACAATAACTTTGCATCTGAATATGAAAAGTTTATAAAAAGTAAGTCTATAAGTCTTTTTACTGTCCAGGCTCTTTCCTTTAACACAATCCTGGTGGCTGCAATGTTATTGAGTTTAAATGTTTTGTAGGGAAAGTTTCTGAGTCTCACAAAGGCATCTTGAGCCCTTGCTTGGAGCTACCTGTATGCTTTGGACTGAAGACAACTCTCCTGAACCTGGGAAGATCAACCTTACCAATGCAACTTATGTTGGCAGTGTAGAGATATATAAATGGAAGAATGGAAGGGCAAGGGGAGACTTTCTTAGCCTGCACAGGTGTAGAATCAATTCTAGCAACAGTAGGACATATTGTCTCCACATCCTTGTTGATGTTTCTAGAAATATTTCATCTCTTGGACTAGAACCATAGAGGAATTCAGTGGTCTCATGCAGTGGCATACCAAGGCAGAAGAGGGAGAGGCAATGAGCACAGTTCATCCCATGCACAGGTGATAAGAGAATGCATTGTCTATTGTAAATTTAAAAACAATAATAAATCTGACTTAAAGAGTCAGCCTGCTTTTTATTCACTTTGCACAGCAATTCTAAATAACAGGAGTTGATAAAATGTCTCTCCACCAGAGGAGATCACTCCCTCGCTCTCTCTTTAAGACACTGGAGATGTGGACTTTCCTTTTCTTCAGCCCAGTTGTAAACACCATTCAAACCAAAGCCCTTCCACAGACCTGGCACGAAGGTACCTGGTCTACATTATAGGGAGTTTTCACTGTGTATGATAGCTGTTCTCTTCTTTGGACTCTGTATGTCAACGAATTCATGCAAAAGAGTCTATTTTCAAAATAGCCCATGATAAATGGGACCTTTGCTGTAATAAGCGACCTACCATCCTTAACTACATTGTCCCTTGCATGCACCCAGCATGATATAGTGCAACTGTGCTTTCACATTCATTATCTCATTTTATCCTCATAACAACTTAGAAGAAAAATTGCTGTGAAACTGGTATACTGACCAAGCAGGACATATGGGTGATAGTAAGTCAAAAAATTTATTTTTTGCCCACAATGGACCATTCAAACACACTCTGAAGGACTGATTTTTTTATGGTCTCTACATGAAACCTGGATCAGGTACCACAGATTTTCTCATCATTGGTATATTTTTTAAAAAGACCCATCACTTTCAGTCATAATATGTTTTCACTTATCCTAAGTTTAGTGTCATAATAATAATAAAATAAACCCTTCAAACTTCTCATGTAAAAGCAGAATACCAGTACGGGGAAAGGTGAGAATGGTTCATGTCTTCTCCAATCCTAGTCTAGAGTTTACTCAGTCCATCTCCACTGTTGAAGAAGAGAGAGAGTTGAGGAAACAGGAAAGGGCTTATATGCCTGGCCGGGTACCCATCTGGTATTGGTTTCTTCTGGTTATAGCAGATGCTTAAAGCTTATGCTTTCTCTCATAGGGCACTCTCATGAGAGTTTCTAAGTCCCTCTCACTTGGGAAATTATCATTTGCAATTTATTTGAAGTAGGTGAATGCTTCCCCTCCAGCTGGTCTATGAAGAGGCTGGTAGCCAGGTTCCTTTGAACCATCATCTGCCCTGTTTGCATTTAGCTGCCTCAAGAACTCCAGCTACAGTCCTTTGCCCTTTTAATTGATCAGAGGAGCCAGGTACCAGTCCATTGTATTTCTCCAAACTGTAAGGCAGACATATCACACTCACTACATAGTCTTCCCCGAAACCTTCTCACTAACTTGAGGAAAACTAAGCTATCCCATCCTATTCTCCATGAGAGTGGGGGAAATCCTTTTATATTAACAACTTCTGCTAAGGAAATCCTCCTTTTATTCTCTAACTCCCCCGTAGTGGTCAACTTTAAACATTTTATACCCTAAAGTCATTGATAAAGACTGCACAAGGGAAGACATATTGCAAAACCTGATTGTCCATACTGTTTTGCAAGTCTCACCTAGACTGTTTCAGCATCTCACTTTGAAAAGTAGGGGTGGCTGACCTCTACTGTCTTGGGCCCACAGCATTAACTAAGTCTAGAACAAAAAAATCCGTATTAACATGTGGTGCAATTATTATTCACACATTACATAAAAGAAAACAGTCTCTTGGAGTTTAAGTCACTAGACTGAATAGTTGATGCACAGCTAAAGAAGGGCATACCACTTCCCCAGACTGTGGTGCAAGTGGCAGCATGACAACCCACACTGAATGCTTAACTCAAGAGGAAATCCAAATTCAAACTTAGAGTGAAGTCTTCAAGCCTGCTTAGTTTCAAAATCCAAGCCACTGACTGGCCTAATAATGGCTTAATATTAAATTATCTCGAATAAATACATAAAGCTCATGAATTCACACTTACCAGGTTGATGTCTATTTGAGACTCCTGTCTGAGAGAAGAAACCACCACACTCCGACTTCACAAGGCCCCTGAAGTTTAGAAAGCTTCTGAGTGCCTGGATTCCTTGGAGATCAAAATGATAGGACCTGAGTATTAGTTTATGGATTGTTTTTGAGATATATTTTTAATCTCACACTACATGCTCATTGGCACTGCAAAGATGCAAACCAGAATAGTGAAAGATTTCATAGCACTTTTAAGAAGGAAAGAGCTATAGCTCCCATGTCCTGGCACATGTTTCCTCTCTCAATAAATTAGGGTTCCTGTACCCAGCAATGTACTGGCATATGTGATTCTCTGCCCTAAGTGCTTATATTTTTAAAAATGAAAGACCCATTAGGCAGAGCCTTGAACGGAAACAAAACCAGTCCAAATAATGCAGAACATGCTGGAAAGCTATGAGATCTCCTGACTACCTTAACAGGATATGGTAAATACCTTCCAAGCTATGTATTTTTAACATACAAAAGAAAAAAAGAGGAATAAAAAGGATTTTAAAAAGCTTTTTGCTGAAAAGCAAAGTTTAATTAAAAGAAACTATAATAAAAAAAATAAGCACAAAAACAGAAAGTATAAAATGCAAATGCGTTTTCTTGTGCACATAGCTTTCTTCTACAGGAGCATATTAAAATTAGTATTCAGATCTGTGGGATAGAGATTCTATTATTAAAGCAACTGAAGAGTTTTAATATTATAAATATGTATGACTTTGTGAAACCGTAAGAAATATATTCTGCTCAAAGTTCTACTAATGCTGAATATTTTAATGAAACTTAATATGTTTTTATACAAGTGGTATAAATTATCCACTTTAAAATTAGATAAAAACTATTTGAGAAATAATTTTGAGTATGTGTTCATTAGATTGGAGTTGGAGGACCGCTGGATAAGGGCATTGGGTCAAATCCTTCATCTGCCTTCAAGCACATATTTCCATAATAATGCCCCTAAGCCTGTTATGGCAATTGAATCTCAATATTTAGGGAATTCTAATTCATTTCCACTCCTCCTTCACAAAACTGAGCCATTCATGGAAAGTACTTGTTTAAAAAAAAGTGCAGTTTTGTTTTGTTTTGTTTTTCCCTTCTACTTGGCCAGAGATTTAGCCCTCTCTGAGTCTCAGCTCCCCAGATAGGGCCAATCAGTAAGCTGGCCTTTTCCAGTTGACAGCATATGTTATTCAGATTACAATATGCACTTAATAGAGGCCTTGGCTTTATCCCCGCCTTAAGTTAATCACAACCAAACCTCCCCTCCATCCTTACCAGCAAGCCTCCCGTGAGTACACTGTAAATTGTCAATACCGTCTGGGTAAATAGCTAATCTGCTCAGATATTATTTTGCCAACACCTGCACTAATACTGATTACTGCTGGCACAATTACATTTTTATTATACTTAAATATTTAGTTTTAAAATGCTATTTCTCTTCTGAATTATTGTTTTCTCTTTCCCCCACTGTCCTCATTTTTGTACAACCCTTACCTCCCTCCACCAAATCCTGATGTCAAGGTCAGTGAAAGATGGACCATGTACACTAGAAACTGTATATATTTCATACAGGCACAGTTGTTGAGTTTAATATATTTATGCTTCAAAATAAATACATATTACATATGCCTATATAGTTCTGAAAACACATTTTTCATTTGGTTATACTATTTGGATGACTGTTTCTAGATCTAAAGTAATACAGTTGTTTATTTTAAAAGAGAAGAATATTTCTTTGATGTTACTATCTGTTGCATGAAGAACACTATTTAAAAAAATATATTAATTCTAAAAAGACCATTAACATTCTGAGCTGAGCGTTTCATGCCCTGTGGTACTATTCCAAGTGAGAATGAGGGCAGAAGAGGAATTGTGCTATGATGACTTGGGAACATTTTCAAGTATATTAGTTAACCCTTCTCCTCCATGGGAATGATATGTTAGGCTTGTCTGGGGAGGTACGTGCATATCAGAATATAGAATCTGTGTTGGGGACAGGTAGATGGGGAAGGATGTTCAGGTCACTTGATCGTTTTAAAAAAACCTCCCCAGATGATTTTGATATAACACTTCCCTTGTCTATGGAAACCAGCAATCTAGGTTTGTATTAAGAAAATTGATATAGTTTTTTATCCTATGTTGACTCTAGTATAATGAAAATCATTAGCTTGTTTAGGAATTTTGAAAAGGAGAAAGGAGAGGGAGGAAAGTGTTTTCTTGCTACATTGTCTTTATTCTTTTTTAGTAAATTTTTATTTATTTATTTATTTATATTGCTGTTCAAGTACAGTTGTCTCCATTTTCCCACTACCACTTTTCCCTGCCCAACTCTCCCCCACCTCCTACCCTCAATCTTTCCCTCCTTTGGCTTTGTCCATGGGTCTTTTATACATGGTCCTTGACGACCTTTCCCATTCTTACCTCCCAATATCCTTCTCCCTCTCCCCTCTGGTTACTGTCAGTTTGTTCTTTATTTCAATGTAACTGGTTATATTTTGCTTGCTTCTTTGTTTTGTTGATTAGGTTCCACTTATAGGTGAAATCATATGGTATTTGTCTGTCATCACCTGGCTTACTTCACTTAGCATAGTGTTCTCCAGTTCCATCCATGCTGTCACAGAGGGTAGGAGCTCCTGCTTCCTTTCTGCTGTGTAGTATTCCATTGTGTGAATGTCCACAGTTTTTTGATCCACTCATTTACCGTTGGGCATTTAGGTTGCTTCCAACACTTGGCTATTGTAAATTATGCTGCTATGAACATTGGGGTGCATAGGTTCTTTTGAATTGGTGTTTCAGGATTCTTAGGGTATAATTCCAGCAGTGGAATTGCTAGGTCAAAAGGCAATTCCATTTTTAGTTTTTTGAGGAAATTCCAAACTGTGTTCCACAATGACTGCACCAGTCTGCATTCCTACCAACAGTGTACCAGGGTTCCCTTTTCTCCACAACCTCACCAGCACTTGTTGATTTATTTATGATGACCATTCTGGGTGGTGTGAAGTGGTATCTCATTGTGGTTTTAATTTGCATCTCTCTGATGGCTAGTGATGCTGAGCATCCTTTCATGTGTCTCTGGGCCCTCTGGATGTCCTACTTGCCTCTTTGGAGAAATGTCTGTTCAGGTCCTTTGCCCATATTTTAATTGGATTGTTTGTCTTCCTAGAGTAGAGATGTGTGAGTTCTTTATATATTTTAGAGATCAGACCCTTGTCCAAGGTATCATTGTCAAATATATTTTCCCATACAGTTGGTTCCCTTTTCATTTTGCTGGTGTTTTCTTTAGCAGTGCAAAACCTTCTTATCTTGATGAAGTCCCAGTTGTTTATTCTTTCCTTTATGTCCCTTGCTCTAGGGGACATATAGGTGAAAATATTGCTGCATGGAATATCTGAGATATTCCTGCCTATGCTCTCCTTTAGGATTTTTATGGTGTCACAACTTATATTTAAGTCTTTTATCCATCTTGAGTTTATTTTTGTGTATGGTGTAGGTTGGTGGTCAAGTTTCAGTTTTTTGCATATAGCTGTCCAGATCTCCCAATGCCATTTGTTGAAAAGTCTATTCTTACTCCATTTAATGCTTCTGCCCCCTTTGTTGAATACTAATTGATCATAGAAACATGGGTTTATTTCTGGGCTCTCTATTCTGTTTCATTGATCTATTCTTAAAACCCTTAGTTTTAAGGTTCTCTTCAAATTAGTAGGACTTTTTGACCTAACTGGGATTATATTCTTCTTCAGGGATGAGATTCATTTTGTTTAAATTTGTTTCTGTTTTAAAAGACTCCTAGTGTAGACTCAACATTGTGTTTCTACTATGACTTTGGCTTGAATAAAAAATATTTGCACTTTAGACCATGGAATTTATCATTATTATCTTGATTAATAATGATTTTGTTTGGAAAAATAAAGGCTGCTTAAATTTAAAAAATGTATGCCTCTTGCTGGTACTTTCTGGGCTTTTACTGACATTTAAGAAATGTTTATCTCTTTATTTATATCACCCAAATAGCAAATGTAATGATAATAATTGGGTTAGTGTTGAGTTTACATAGTGCCTTCGTGTTGGCAGTGTGCATTCACCTAAACTGTCTCTTTAATCCTTGTAATAACCTTGTATAAAATGCTTAATGAGTTCCATTTTAAAGCTCAGAAAACTAAGGTACTGAACGTTAAAGGCCTTTCCAAAGCTATTCTGCTAATAAGTGACAGAGACTAAAACTCAAGTTTTCTGACAAAACCAAAATTTCAGTCACATTGAAATATTTTAACTTGGATATTAAGAATTTTACCAAATCTTAGTATATTAGAAAATGTCAATTGTCTTTCTTTTCTCTAATCATCTTTTGAGAATTTTAGGCTCGCTCTCTTTTTCTCTCCTTGGGTTCCTGGATAACATGGATCTGGGAAGTTGCAAATGTTTTATGTGGCTTTATGTGAATTTAGTGCCTTTAATATTGTTACAAAGATATCTCTTGGTCAGAGTTTCTTCATTCATTCCCAATCATCATGTTTAGGTATGCTTCTGCCATGTAGATATCAAAAATGTATGAAATGAGCTAATAAAGAAGTATGCAAAATGCGTTGTAAAGAAGAGGCTATTAACAGCTGCAATTATTTGACAACTTTTGTTTCTTCATTTCCTGTAAAAGATCCCAAGACCTTTCATATGTCAAGTTTTTGCCCACTAAAGTTAAAACACACCTTGCCCCAAAGCATAAAGATTTAAAAGAAAATCCATGCTGACAAAGAGACAGTGATAATACACATCTTTTTAAAAATTTCAACCATTTCGAAAATAATCAGGTTCACACCTGAGGAATAACCCATCCAATAGAAAAAAGATGTGATGACAGATCCGATGATTGGACAATAAAGTGCTAATAGCTTAGAGTTATTTCTCTGGTGTGTTCTCTGTTGCTGGAAAGATCCTGTCCAGAACTCAACATCAGCTGCAGCTTGTGGCAGGGAAACACCTGGCCTAGGTTAGTGTAGTGATTGAAAGTAAAGCTGAGAGCTGTCCCTGAACTATGATCCTCAACTGCTTAAAGCAAGGTTGTTCATCTTGAAAGGAAATTCAAAGAAGTTACAGCCCAGCATTTGTTAAACAGTGGCCTCTAATCTCAGGAATGTATAAGAACTGAGATCCCTGGGCTCTAGCCCAGACCCTTTTTAATCCAGATTTTTATGGGTTGGCCCTATGAATGTGAATCTTTAACAAATGCTGTAATTGACTCTAATGCATACTAAAATTTGAGAACCACTAGTCCAGATTGAGCCTTCACTTAAGATAAGAGAGAACTGAGGTCCTGAAAACAATTTCTTGTCTCAGGTGGTATACACAGTCAGGATCTGAGGTGGTTGTAAAGCGCAGATACTCAAGTGCTCAGTATATCATGTTTTATTCAGATATACAAATTTTGGTCATTCTACTTTGATCCTTTCCAGACTTAGTGGGATAAATCAATCAGAAATTAAATACCACAGCTCTAGGAGCTAGATTTAATTTTAAAAATTATGAGGTTATTTCATGTTTTCATAGACTTTGGAACTCCTCAGAACACTGAAATCGTAAATACTGTCAGTAAAACCCTTTGAAGTTTGGTGTCACTGTAAAAGTGTTAGACTTCCTCAATTTCTTAAGAGTTATTACATGTGAACATTTTGTCTTTGTATGTAAGCCAAATATACACAGAGAAAAGAGGCAACCCTTACAAGTCGCTTCCTCTTTTCCTTCCTAGTAAGCGTGGCCTTGTAGAGAAGACCCTAAAAGGAAGGAATTAAAAACTCCAAGATGAGTATTCAAAGTGATGAAAAGCAAGGATCTATAACCTGGATTACTCTATCCAGCAAAGCTACCACTTAGAATTGAAGGGCAGATAAAGTGCTTCCCAGATAAACCATATGCAGATAAGGTAAAGCTAAAGGAGTTCTTCATCACCAAGTCATTATTGTATGAAATGCTAAAGGGACTTATTTCAAAAAAAAGAAGATCAAAACTATGAACATTAAAATGGCAATAAATTCACAACTATCAACAGTTGACTTTAAAAAACAAACTAAGCAAACAAGCAGAACAGAAACAGAGTCATAGATATGGAGGTCATTTGAAGGGTTACCAATTGGGAAGGGGAAGGTGGATAATGGGGGGTAAAGGTGCAGGGATAAAGAAGGACAAATTGGTAGGGACAAATTGGTAGAATAGACAGTGGGATACTAAGAATAGTATAGGAAGTGCAGTAGCCAAAGAACTTACGTGCATGACCCATGGACATAACTAAGGGTTGGGATTGCTGGAGGGAATGGAGGGTACTGGGTGTATTGGGTGAAGGAGGAAAAGTTGGGAAAACTGTAATAGCATAATCAATAAAATATATTTAAAAAATAAAAATAAAAACCCCTCAAAGATAACAGGGCCTAGCACTTTAGCTTGAGATAGTCATTCCAAGGAATTGACATTTTCAGTGCAATCAGATGTATTGAGACTGGCTTGGGCAGTAAGATTGTGTTGGGGTTAGAGTAATACTATGCAAGTAGAAGTGACTGAGATGCAGGGACCATTTCAAAATTTCTGATTGGTTGTCTGAACTTAAGCATGTACCTGAACTGCGTGCATGTTTGTTTTCATCAATATATCAGAATAAAATATTAGGTATAATGAAATATTAGACCTCTGAAATCTCAGATCCACATAAAAAGGGCTCTTAATAAACCATAAGACGTATCCTACTATATTTAAAGAATAGTGTTATCTAAGAATAGAAAGACCATCGAGATGACATCATATGACCTGGTAATTTTTTTTTGTCACTGTAATCAACCATGCTAGTTGCTTGTCACTAAATTCAAGTTTTCCTGTAATCTTTAGCTAACAAGCTGATATTTCCTTCATTTGACTTTATCATACAATATTTGCATTTATTTAATGAATTATATGCATACCAGTTTTGCTACAATTGAAAAATTATTCTTTTGCAAGAGAAATCCTTGTGGGTGGTGAAAACTGCGCAAATCTGTGATTTTGTATGATGCTCTAAAATGAAGGATTCATCTTTCTACACTAATAAAATAGATTATTTTCTGAACTTATCTTTATAATTGCCTTTGCTATAGAATCTCTGGACTTGTTGCTCACTTCATGACACTTTACTTAAGAACAAGAAACAGGTTCCAGAACAAAAGGCTTCTGACACTCTGTTAAAAACTAGAAATAATACTCAGGTAGTAAGGCTCAAAAACTGTGGTTAAGATCTTTTCTTTTTTCTTTCCATTTCTGGAATATGGCCAGGGCTGGGAGCCGCGATGTTGAAATGCTATGAAAAAGAATATTTCCTCTGTATTGCTGGTCTGATTGAAAGCAGAAAGTACATGGACTTTTATGAGATTCTGTCCGAATGAGATTCTGACACAATTTTATGGACCCCTGAGATTGAACTAAACTAGGAATCAAAACTTGAGTTTCCCACTTGGAGTATTATAAGTTTATTTACATGGTACGCTTTCTTTTGCAGTAGAGTGTGCCCTTTTATTGTCCTGGCTGCTCCTTTGGGCTGCAGAACTACAGTATTATCAAAAGATCCCAACTCTCCTAAATTTCTTGCTGATCTTTATCATGTTTCCTTGACCATTTTATGGAAGATAGTTTCAAAATTATCACTTTTACACCTTTTGCCAGCCATTATGTTTGGAAATTTGAATACATAGCTAATGGCAAAAACATGGGCCAAAAAGGAATGGCCAAATCATTTAACTTAGGATAATGTACAGAAAATTAATTGGCTGAAAATATTTGGTATATCGGGAGTTACTAATGCCCATGACTCAGAGTGTTCAGCTCTGTCTCCAAATGCTAGTTCTCACTGCTAACCAGATACAGTACTTCTCAAGGAAAGTGGGGCATGTGGTTGGACTTGTAACTGAAATCTACAAAATCTCCTTGCTCACATTTGTTTCATTCGGCTCTACATTGTATTAGTTTTCTGTTACTACATGATAAACTTCCCCAAAACTTAGCACCTGGAAGCAATAAATGTTTATTATCTCACAGAGTTTTTCTAAGGGTCAAGGAATCAGGAACAGCTAAGCTATGTGGTTTTGGCTCAGGGTCTCTCATGGGATTCCATATATCCTTTGGACTTGGACTGTTGTTATCTGAAGCTTTGTTCAAAGCCAGAGGATCTGCTTCCAAGGTCTCCTTTGGCTATCGAGAGGTGATCTCAGTTTCTTGCAATATGGGACACCCCATCGGACTGATCACAACGCGCACCTCTGAGGGCACCTAGCGTCCCTCAGAGTGAAAGAAGACACCTTGCTGTCTTTTATGACCTAGCCTCTGAATCGCACATTTTCACTTCACCTTATATTCACTACAAGCAAATCATTTAATCAGTGTGTACTTGACTGGGGGAGACAAGCATCATTGGGGGCAATCTTAGAGGCTGCCTACCATAGTCTTCTCTGGGGCCTTGATGATTCACATACCTGCCATATGCAAAGTATAGTCATATCTTCCCAAAGCCCTCAAGTCATCTCATTACAGCATCAGGTCAAAGTCCACGATCTTCTCACCTAAGTCAGACGCCAGTGAGGATAAGGCTCCTTCTGTGAACTGAAGAAGCATGTTTTCTGCCCCATACATATCTGGTAAGGCAGCTCTAACCTAACTGCCACAAGTATTCATGTTCAAAAGGAGGGGAGGAGGAAAGTCTGCACACAGGAGTCTTGGGACTAGAGAAGTTCACTCATACTTAGTTACTCCTTCTCTGGAGCTGTTCTCTACCATTCTTAATTCTAGGCTATTGGCTCATTCCCCACCCACCTGAGTCACCCTTTCCCTTTGAAGGTGTGTCTGCAGCTGAGCAGTTTCTCAGACTGTTTTCTGCTTGTAGAACTTTTGATAGTCCAAAAGTTTCTTAATTAATACTGTCTGTGTTCCTTTCACTCCCAATTGGCAAGGTTCAGTTGATATAATTCTTTAAAAAAGTTTATAGGTCTTCTGTGAATCTTATTTCAATCCAACAGTTCAGATGGAAATTTCATCTGTAAAAGTCTTGGGAACGAGACCTTCTCTTCCCTGGGCTTCTGCTGAAGGGAAATGTCTTTATATATCTTAGAAGTTTGATTGAGAAGATCTGTTAGCTACAGCCTTTAAATATTCAGAGGGCTGTTTGCTTACCTGAGTGTAGCGTAGGGTACCACCTTTGATCTTTCAGGGACCGTAACACAGGATTTATAGTCACAACCTTGGTATCCTCTTTAGACCATGATTTCCTGAGAGTTCTTTGAAATCGACCTTTACTCAGAAACCATTTCTTAAGTTTAGCGTTGTTTGCCATTCAGAGAGACTAAGAATTTTTAAAACAAGCCAGCACTGGCTTCTTTTTGTTTAATAGCCCTTCCTTTAGCTTATGTATTGCCTCTCACATTTTCCTATTAGCAGAGAGAAGAAACCAGATGGCAACTTTAACACCGTCTGGTTGGAAATCTCCTTAGCAAGATCACCTACCCCCAGTTCAATGTTCAAAATTCCGTGAATAGTTGTATCCAAGGCACTTCAAGCTTTTGCTAACCCTTTCTTCATAATCTTTTATGATCTGACCACTGTTTGGTTTCAAAGCCATTCCCACATATTTTTCTTTTGCTCAACAGCATTGTGTACCAAAATCTGCATTAATTATCTATCACCATGTAACAAATTAACATAAAATTTAGCAGCTTAAAACCACAGCAATTTATCGTTTAATGCGGTCTGTGAAGATAAGGATCAGAGATCCTTAGCTGAGTGTTTTTACCTTAGGGTCTCTCATGAAGTTGCACCCAAGGTGCTGGGTGGGGCAGCAGTCACCTGAAACTCGCCCTGGGGCTGGAGAATCTAATTCCAAACTCACTCAAACAGCTGTTGGAAAAAAAGTCTGAGCGTCTTGCCTCCATGAGGTTATCCATAACATGGCAACAGGCTTCCCTCAGACACACGACACAAGAGCACCTGAGAGTTACACCATACTGTCTTTTATGATCTAGTTTCTGGGTAACTTCTGCATTATTTGTTATAAATGAATCAGTAGGTTAAACCTACACTCAACTGGAGGAAATTACACAGAACATAAATACCAGAAGGGAAGGATCATTAGGCTCAATCTTGGAGGCTGGCTCCTTGAACTGCAGTAAAAAAATTCAGCTTATTTGAGGAAACCGACTTATTCTTATACTGGTTTTTTAACATTATTTATATTTATGACTTTATATAGCATATATAGTAATTCAGAAAGAAAACAGAACTAATAGATTTGTTCAATTGCGTGGCATCACTTTTAGGTCTATTTGTTATATTGAGGTATAGCAATAGCCCATATATGATAGTGCTATACATTTTTCAAAATCTGTCTAATACATTATTTGGTCATTATAATAAGATTGTGAGGTGAATGGGATAAGTATCATCTCTTAATTCCAGAAGAGAAAAACTCCCAGCACCTTAAATATTTAGTGCCGTCATATAGAAATAGAACACAAGACTCTGAGATGCATTTCCTTGAGACAGTAACTTCAATACAAGCCTATGTGCATGCCTGCTGTTTTAACACTACGCTCTACCCAAACTGGGATGAAAAATCAAAGAAGGGGACGAAAGGGACATGACAGCACTGGCCCAGTAGCTCAGTTGGTAGAGTGTTGTCTCCATATGCTGAGGTTTCAGGCTTCATCTCGAGGCAGGGCACGTACAAGAAGCAACCAATGACTGCATTAGTAAGTGGAACAGCAAGTTGACCTCTCTCTCTCTCCCCACCCTCTAAATTCAAAAAATAAAAATTTTTTAAAGGGGCAAGTGAGGAACTTTTAACATGATCTCTTCATCTACACCCTGAAATTAGGATAAATAATTTTAGCAGCGGTATACAATGTAATGTTCTTAATTCCTACTAAATGTAGAATATATTGTATCATTAATGCTATTTTATATGCTTAAAATATTGATTTAAACAATTTTATATGTTTAGAGAAAATATTCTCTCACTTTTTTTCATTTATATTTTACTCACCCCTTTTAAAATTTCACTCACTATTTAAAATATAATTTTTTTTTCTAGATCAGTGATTCTCAGCTGTGGAGTGTTTTTATCAATATACCAAAGAGAAGGTGTTACTACTATTAACAAAAATATCAAACTTTCTAGATATAAATTTAAAGGAAATTATGGGAAATTCAAGATTTTTTCTATAACACTGCTTTGTCTTACAGATGTTCTAATGTAGGTAGATAGATAGATGGAGTATAAATTAGAATTTATACTAAATCAGAGATTATGCAATGAAAATCACATGTAACTTCCTGACTATGTTATTTATACTATGGTCCATAACAGTCATCCTTAATATACAGTCCATTCAATGTATAAAGCTAAGTTCAAGAATATTAAAAGATTATTCCTGAAAACTATGTAAGTAACCAATACAATGCATTAACTATGCCATAAATAGTCTTTATTAAATCTAACAGAGTTAGTTTCTTCGCCATTGTGAGATTCCAGGTTCGAATTTCTGTGTGTGTATTTGTGCATGTGCACTTGCATGTGTACAGCTGACCACAGGAGTCACCTTTAGTCTGATGAGAGGCTCACGCTACAAACTGGAGGTGACATAGTGCAGGGGTGAGTTTAGTGGTCACTGAGTCCTAGTTGGATAGGCACAGCAAACTCATACTTGTTCACCCAGAGGCCTACATATGCTAAATGGCAGGCAGAAATCTGCAGTATATATATATTTTTTGCTTTGTTTTTTGTTTTCTTTATTTTTGTCTTTTTTTGGTTTTGCTGAGCAGATAGTTATATCACCATATGTTCATTGAACATATGATATAAATGCTGTGTATCATTAGCTGTGGAGTTTACTGCATATTATTCGTTTTTTAATGCAGTGCACAAACATTTCCAGGTTTTTTGTTTTTTTTTAATCAGGGCTTTCTTAATATATGACTAAGTCCATGGAAATATACCAAGTCTGTGAACACTACCCATCACATATGTTGCTGCAGTAGAAAGCAACAAGATCCTACTCTTACTATAAGAAGGCACCGACTTTAATGTTGTGGCTCTTGGGAAATCAGTTTCCTCATGTGAGATATATTTTAGGCCAAAAAACCCCCACAAAAAACAAAAGAGGTTGGTGATTGTGGAGGAGGAATGCAGAGATCTCTGAGTGTGGACAATACTCTCTTGTTCTTTTTTTTTTCCATTTAGCTTACAATCCAATTTGGGTGTTGATTTAGCTAACACAGGGTGACAAGCAGGCTCTGAATATATAGTTCTCATTCTTGTCACAATCCAGAGAGAGCTAGTGTCAAAACAGTAACATTTAAGATTTTCCATTCTAATACTTACAGCTATAAAACTATTGCTTTCAAAAGCAAGGGAACAGAAGGTGTTTCTTTTGCATTAGCGCTTGTTGTCCGTACTTCTTTCTTCATAGCAGTGTTATATTGAAATCGTCATGATTTTTTTAGTAAATAATAAAATGAGCAGAAAACCATGTTTGACTGTAATACTAAGTCCAGCACTCATACTATTAAAATTGTTTCTATAAAGAGAGCTCAAATATCCCTAGTGTTTGCTCCAAAAGATGCAAGCAACTGACTATCCATCCGTGTAATTCTTAAGGTAAGAGGAAAAAAGTAGATTCACCCAAGAAATTCATCATATCACTTTATCTTTCAATATTTTATGTTTCTAGTTTATTTCCAGTGTACACATAGATCTCACTATTATAACTTTTATAAGTTTTCTTTGTAAGTTAT